>JAQFYC010000809.1:0-45769 GCA_034694165.1 Tomocerus mixtus
CTTGAATAAATCACATCCTATCCTTCACATTGCGCATTACCTAGCCTGGAGGACCAACATCTAACTTGCAGTAAGATGTATCATATGATTTGAAATGCAACATAAACTCATTTATGGATATTTTGCATATTGCATAGGCTTTAATTATTGAATCACTAATTTTATTCCTAGTACATATTCCATAAAGGAGATTGTATAATGGTACCTTTAGACATTCTACCTGTATATAGCTACTTGCATAAAAAGAAGAAATAGGAAAGGGAAAAATTTTTGACACCCGTGTTTCTCGATTTCTAATAAAAGTGCGTCAGAAGATCCTCATATGCTGTCATTGTATCGTCCCATTGCATAAACACTGTATTGGAACTTAAAGGAGGCACAAAATGCTAGATTTAAAATATTTTTTAATTAATCAATAACTATGTTACATTTATTTCGCTTTGTACAACTATTTTGACTAACTATACAAATAATTATTCTAGAGTCTCACGCGCCTCTAGACTAGAATGACACATAATATGAAATACCTTTACTCGTGTCCAGCTAAGAATTTCGATAAAAATCCTTGAGGTTTTGGCTCAATAGTTTCTTTGAAGTAGTTCATAACGTGGCCCTTCTGTTTCCATTGCTCGACTGTTTCTTTCAGCTCCATTTGCCCCTAAAATTAAAAAATATAAGATATTATTTTTCGTCGCTAAATGGATATTTTAAATATTTAATGTATATTTTCTATTATTACATTTCTAGTCGTAGCTCAATTTTACAATAATAATAATAGTATTAGAGACACTGATAAACATTAAATAGCCAGTCCTATGACCTTATAGCGGTAATGGGGATTCCTTCTTTTTAGTGGTTTCATTAGTGGAAAATGGGTCATATTCTCATATTTCAGATCAGAATCATAAACGTGTGTACTAAACATGCAAAGTAGAGCAGAATGATTATTAGAATTGACATTAGGCTAGTATTGTCTGTACAATGTATAGCCATATATAGCGAATTCGGTTTTCGATTTCTTACTCGGAATTTGTATTACATTCATCAGGTGCCCCGCTAGTTGTTGGCGTTATTACTAATTATAATATAATTATAATATGTAAATTAATTAGTACTTTCCAATGTCGAAGTTTGAGCTAAAAAACCTAGAAGTGCGCTCTAACTCCGACTTGGCCTTTGCAATTTGTACTGATATAGATATATTCATTTTTAAATTTGATTGGAATAATTGAACAATCTGCTGTATAATATTCCAGTATGCAAGACAGACTTTCTCCATTGCATGTAGCGAACTGGTAGGTTTTACTTTTATGCATTAAATTCAGTCAGAATCAGAATCCAGTCTGAATCTCTTGCATAACGAAGTAAGTAAGTACGATCCAATCCAATATGAAACTGGAAGCCCTTTGCCTTTAAAAACTAATTAAATTTTTACAATCTGTAAGTGTATGCCTGTTTTGTTCATTCAATTAAAAAATACAAAAGTCATAGCCTAACCATTCTGCTACACTAATTTTTAGGCATACAATTTAGTAGTAAATAGTATTGCTTCTCGGGATTTACATACATTCATCTTACATAGAGTTGATTTGGGCTAAAATATAATTAATTATGTATGAAAATCGTACAAACTTACTTTAATTACTAGCATATCAATGACCCGAATATCAGTAACATGCTTATTTTTGTCGAATTCTTCTCGCAGTTTCTGACGGCATTCCTTAGCATCCTTTGGAATATCATAGTCCACGACTGAAAAATGTAAATTCAAAAGTAGTCAGTTATTATCATTTGCAATCGGTCTTTACGAATTTCCAAAGAGACAAAACTACAAATTGTAAAAATTCCTAGTGCCAACTACTGCCAACTAGTTTCAAGTTTAGTTTTATTAGTCAGTTCAGTCAGATTAACGCTTGCACTGCACTGCACTGCCCTTTAGTACCATTACCATACATCTAGTATTTATAAAAGTTCGTTAACAAGTACATTATATTACATATTATTACATAAAAACATTTTTTTAAATTCAAAATTCTTGTAGCGACTTTTTTTGACTTACCTACATAAGGCATCTGGCGATACCATGCTTTGTATAAATTCAGCACTCTCCGTCTGGCATCTGTCTTATCCACAGACAAGAGGGGTTTTACCTGCTTCGTCATTGCTTTCACAATTTTCGATCCCCCTGACGCGGAACACGACATTTTGGAAGAAAAATATTACAAAAATTTAGGAAAAGTAAACATCCACCAATTTGGTAAGGTTTGAACTTGGCGGATTTTCAGGATGGGTGTAAGAGTCAAGAGTGAAGTGTCCGCTAAAATAATCGAATTTAAATGTCATTTCATGTGGGATAAAAATTATTTATTTATTATCCAAAATTCCGAACCGACGAAACTACTAAATGGAAAATCGGATAAACTAGTTTAGCGGTACTTATTTACCAAGGACTTTTTTAAAGTATAACTGCAAAAATCATTCCTACTTTACAATAATATTATCTTAAAAAGTTGACATCCTCTCTGCCCGTTGGCCACTGCCCTTCAATTTCATTTAAGGACCTGGAAATTAATGTAAGTTTGAAGTTTTAAATGTTAAAGGAAAGTATAACTTTAAAAATTAAATTAACATTATTAATTATACATATATGTATAATTTGTCAAACTTATCTCTATATTTCCCATTTCATTTAATATAGAAAACAGGACAAATGGAAGAAAACAGAAGAAATCTCGAATCGTGTATTAATGAATTCTTTTCACCTCAAACTTCAAATGAAAGAAAACGGCAAATTGAAGTAATGCTGGATAATTTTTCGAAGCAGCCAGATTCATGGAAGCAAGCTTTGTATTTTCTTTCAAATTCTTCTGCAAATCATTATGTGGTGATGTACTGCCTGAGCGTTATTGAAAACACTATAAAAAGTAGATGGCTATTGATGAACTCATCAGAGCAGGAAGAACTGAAGTCCACTATTTATGCATTCCTTGTACAACATTCATTGGCTAATTCATCATTAAAGTGCCCACATTTTATTAGAAATAAGATAATTAAAATCTTAACAGACATCGGGAAGTTTTCATGGCCGAGTTCGTATCCAGATTTCTTCACAAATATTGTAGAGGTAATTGTAATATGAAATATTATTATAATATCAGGTTGATTATAAGCTTAATGCTTGGCTTTGGTTTATTCTTTTGTATAGATATCGTCAAATGATAATACCGTACTGATAGGCCTTATATTCCTCAAAACAATATCCGAAGAATGGCCAAATGCTAGGGATGAAATCAGTACTGATAGAAAAACGGAACTGAAGATCTTAATGGTTCATGAAATGCCAAGAATATTTGAATTATTTCATAGTACGTTTTGCAATTAACGAATTGTCTAGTTTAAGTTTCTTTTATCAATATAAACGTTATTGAGTATGGGGCCGCTAATATTACTAGATTACTATCTATTTAAGAAACATTTATTCAAGGCTAATTTAGTCAACATTTTTGTTTGCAGAAATTTTGGTAGGTGGTTTGAGACAAAAGGGAGGACAGTCACCAGCATCACCGTCGTCTACACCCAATACTCCCAATCAAAGCTTCGATGATGGTGAAAATCTCTCACCCATCGATGAGATATTAGCTTTAACGCTGGAGACCATAGCTCATTATTCTTCCTGGATTCCATTAGATGGATGCATTTCTCTTGCCAGCTCCGAAGCCAAATTAGTTCCATTTTCAGTTCAATTTGTGGATATATTATGCCAGTATACCCATGTTGAGGTAAAGCATGTCAGAAGGAGCCAATAGTTATCAGACCAACTTTTAATTTATGTGATTCCTGTTTCCGTCATCTTGATATGGTTTGGGGGTTTAATGAAACGGATTAATGGTTTCTTGTACTAACTGAATTTCTTTTGTGGAATTCCAGGCTGAAAAAAACAAACACCTGTCGATTCTAGCATTGGGTGCACTTAATGAGTTGCTTTACCGAAAATACATTCCTAAGGAATTCGATAATCATATGAATTTCATTGCTATATTTGGTATAGAATTGTTAAACAAGATTCTAAATGGTCTCAATGGTTCTACATTAAACAATCCGTAATAATCTAAACTTATACTCGACTAATTAATTTTTCCTATGTGTCCATTGGTATTTTATTGTTTCTTTTTGCAAATTCAGGTATCTGGAAAAAGTAATAGAATATCTATGCCTTGTTGCAAGTGCTCACTTTTTTCGGTACGATGAAGCCCAATCGAAAGGATTCATGGCATTACTCCTCCCGTTTACTTTTAAACAAGAACTGTCTTCGTTCTATTACGAATGTTTGGAAATATGGGCTCGTCTACTGGACCATTTAAATGCACAAGTTCCTTTTATCAACATAACTGCCAATCGAGAAGACTTATTAGAAAAGTTCAAACAACCAATGTTAGGCCTTGCTGCTGGAATAATTCAAAGCACGTCAAAGTTCAACTTATCATCAGAGGAAAACTTCGAGGCTGAGGTGTTGCCTATATTATTTGTTAATTTAATTAGTTGGTCTTAATACGTAGTAGAATATCGTCATTTATATCAGTAGTATCAGTATCATACACAATAATATAAGTTTTTGAAATTGTGTTAATGTTAATATTTAGGATGAAGAAGATGCTGAAAGTCATAGTTTATCGAGAAATATCGATATTTTAGTTAAAATTGGCGAACTTCTTCCCTCAGAATCTCTATTAATAGTGGTAAGTTGCAATACCTTTGTCCTTTAATTTCCCGTATTAGTTCAGCTTAAGCTTCACGAACAATTGTTTGGTTATATGGACAAATGAAGGACTTCATTTGTTCATATAACCAAGCTTATAGACTTCTATCTCCTTGCCCGTGATGCAATGACAGTAATAAAAGTATCAATTTTTTTATTTACTTGACTTACCTAGACTTCAACTTGGTCTGATTCGTGTCGCTTTTATGTTGGACTTCAACCGAATCTTGATTCTACAAAGACTGTCTTAAATATTGAAAACCCAGTGGAAATCGAACATTTTAATTTTATTGTTCAGCTCATAGGAAGGTACCCAGACTTACATTTATGGATTGAAGGACGAAACTTTAATATTCCGATTCCTTGAAATTAATTGCAGCATTATTTTTTAACGTAGAGTGGCGAATATTTTTTATGGAGACGTCTTCAAACAGGAATTGACGTTAGGCACTACGTTGATGCAACAATTACTCGGTGTGACAATCTTTTCTAAGGGATATTACTTTGTGAAATCTCCTCGCGTCGTTGTACAAGCGTTAGTTACTTACATAGATTTACGATTTCACATCTTAATCTAGTACATTCCGTATAATTATAGAAGGCTCTCTTTAATTTACAGAAATTGTGAAATAATTTATTCATTGAGAACGTGGTCATACTGGCTTGCTCGTTATCACACCGAGGTTGTGATGGCAGAGTCTACGCTGCTGGATCAGCAGAATTTTTTTGAAATGTTAAGTCTGGGAGCTGAAGTCGTTTTCTTTGCACTGGAAAATAGAAGTTCTATAGACCCGTCAATTATTTTAGCAATTGCGACATATTTCTCTACACTTGTCAATTCGATTCGAACCCAATATGTGTTTCAAATGGCTTCAGTTCAAACTCTTATTGAGAAAATTCATTCGTTGCGTGATTCTCTAGAATCTGAGGTAAATAACATATTTTGCTAATGCCCATTTAATATCAACAGTAAAGAATCCAAAATAAATTATAAGTGAATTTTTGCATCTTAGACTTATCGTGTCCTCAATAAAGCTGTCGCGGGACTCTTACTCTTGCCGTGGCAAAACGTATCTGTTCAAGAATGGGAAATGCGTACACAGTTATATAATGCTTATATGCGGAGTCTGGTTGGAGAATTGTATCAATCGTCATCGCACCCGCAAAATCTAGTTTTCATAATTCATATCCTTAATGACCAGTTAGACTTGTTAATGACGGAATGCGGGGCGTCGAAAAGAATTTGCTGGGGGATTCTGAAGGATGTTGTCCCATTTCTGCAAAGACTGACCTCCACTTTCCTTCGGCAACCAGGTACGTATACTTAAATTATATAACTATAATAGCTATAATTAAATAGTTTAATTAATACAATAACATTACAATTGTATTCCTTTTCAGCCGTCAGTGAAGAAATTCTCAACTTTTTTCTGAAGATTATGGAAGTCCTCCGTCAACAAGCAGGAGCCAATTTCTTTGAAGAATCTATTCAAGGATTTCTTAATATATTTTCGTCTGAAAATCTGATTAATGATCTCCTAAGGGAAACTGAATCCTCTTCGGTGGTTGTGGAAAAGTAAGTTATAACATTTTCTTCAACTGCTGTAATATCATGTTATGATAGATTTAAAGCATGTGTTTTGACTAACGTTTAGATTTCTACAAATGTTGAATTTCATGGTGAAAGATCCTAGTCCCTCTTTCAAGAAATTCCTTTCTGATGCTCTCTCGGTATGTTACGACCATATTTATCCAATTCTTGCACAGCGTGCGGGCCCTGATCTCAAGATTCCATTTTTCCATTTTATCCGCGACGCTGTCAACTATCGGTGGAACTACTTTTTCCCTGGTCTAATGATCCTATCAGCTTTATCTGCCCAAACGAACTCGCCTAACCCGGGTCAACTTTTGGAAGCACAAATTGCGAAAAGACTTGATCAGATACTCCAGAGTGTGGGTCATTCGTTTCTGCAAACCGATTTGGAAGTTTTTCGCTACAACTTAAGAACACTATCTCTGTGGAATGAGAAGCATCAGTTCTATACTAAAATCAGCCTTCGACCTCAAGTTTTGGACCAATTTCTCACAGTGCTTTTACAAGTGCTCGTTCAAAAGACACATGATCTACTAAGAGACGACATTGCCTCAGTGCTACATGATATGGCTGTCGTAAATTATTCTAAATTCTGCAAAGACTTTATTCCACATTTTATAACGTCTAACTTTCCAACCTTGTCAGAAACGCAGAAGAAAAATCTTTCAAGAAAGTTTGAACCAAAAACAACGTCGTCGAATAATGTTGGGGTTGCCAACACCGTGGACATAGACTTACCTAGCTTTTCGCAACATTTGACAAAATTCATTGACGATTTACGGTTTTATCATTTTTGTGCAATGTCAGGAGATACTAGAACTACCTACACGGAAGAAAATATCAGTGATAAGTAAGATATTTTTGTAGGACTATCTTAATATTTTAACTATTTATTTTAACAGTTGCCACTCACTGTTCTGTTACTTAAAATGCCCAAGCACATTTTTAGATAAGATTACAAAAACAAAACAGTTGCAAATGCAAATTGCATGGGAAATGTTGGAAATTTCTTTTAAACTTCTACCTTTGAACATGAACCAAAACATATTTGCCTTATGACAGCAAATTAATTGTCACTGATTTGGTATTTAAATGTTCACACAAGTGATTGAATTTATATGTTACGGTATGGTAAGCACTGTGCACCTGCACAACTAAGTAGTATTTTGCTAATCGTATAATATAAGAAACAATACACGTAAAAATTATTACTCCACAGTCTTACACTAACCTACAAAAAAATATGCCTAAATATGAAATTGAAATTAAAAAACTATATGTAACAGTCTAACAGTGTGTTAGATATATAGTTATACCGCATGTGTTAAGTACGTAAAAGCATTTAAAATAGCCAGTTTAACTTTTAAATAATGACTCCAGGGTTTCCACAGCAGCACTACAAGAAGCTTCAACAGTGCAACAGTTAGTCCAGTCAGTCCAGAACCAAAATATTCATAATTGTTGCCCATGCAAATACTGCTGTTTTATCTGTATCTTAAGTAATTAACAATTTAATACAAAGGATTTGAGGTTTTTACAATATTTTCTAATCTTGCTTTTATGCCTAGTGTGAATTTTGAGGTCATAAGCTTTCCAACGATACCTCATTTGCCATATTGTTTCAATTTCAAAAAATGGGGGGCGGGGTCATAACTCTGAGGGGGTGGGTCCTATTGACTCCATTTTTCAATGGTGTCCCCAGAGGAACCTCAATATGCTATCATAAAAAAAGTCGATGCCTGAAACCGTTTTTGAGTTCGGACAGACAGATAGATGCATCATTAACATAAAGGAGACGAGGTCCTTAAGAATACATGCAATAACGTGTCAACAAAGTGTACTTAAAGCCATCGTTCATTGCGATAAATACATGTGACGATGTGACCTCAAAAGATCATGATGTAATAATATGTAATAATAATATATAATTTTTCCATCGTTGTGTTTTAATGGAACTAACACTCATTGATAAATTTTTATTGACTAATATATCTCTGTATGTTGTACGTACGTGTACCATTAATATTATTTGCATGTGATTATTGTATTGTATACATCACATCAAACAAATATCTAGTTACAAATTGAATTGCGTAATATTGCATTGTGACTCGATTAATTTTTATTCTACACCCTACACCTATAATAATATGTATTTTTGTACTTTTGTGTATCTCCCGATGCGATGATGGTTTGCTTTTACCATGTACATGATTCATGATGATAATAGTAAAACTTTTAATAGGAGAAAAGGATATATTTTTAAAGATCTTTGCAGTCAATATTGTACTTGCGGTTAATTATCTACTGCGTAATTGTAATTATTCTATCCCTGAAAAATGATTATGTAAACTATTCCTATATGCTATCCGGGCAGTAAGTTGCAAATGTTAACATTACAAAATACTCAAATATTTCTTAATGAGCGTAATATCATGACGAACTCTATACATATTTATCTTAAATGATGACACTACATGATAATGAATTGTGAGAGGTACACACGTGAAGTACCAAGTATCTGTACTTTTTAATTTTAAGTAATGCCAATTAATAATAGGTTTTAAAAATATGGCTTTGACTGTAGAGACCCAGGCACGTAAACGAAACTTCACCAACAACAATGCAAAAAATGTTACTAGCTTATTAAACTATTTCTTGTTATGCTATGAAAATAAATGTTAGCAGGATTGTAAAATAACTTTTTCCTTTGGAACTTTGGAATAGTATTCCAAATACTTTTTATTACAATTTCCTGCATCTGCACTGTGCGCTGAACACATGTATAGCTACAAAAATATGCTTTAATATTGTGTACAAATATAATTTTCAATGCTTTTTCAGGTAGGCACGTTAACGCTAATAGTAAAACAGGTATTGAGAAAGACATTAAAATACTTATTGTAGGGGAAAATATTTCGAATTCTTAAAATATAGATTTCCGTTGAAATGAAAAGTAAATCAAATTGTTTGGATAGTCGGATAATGGCAATTTCATAATATATGTTATGTTTTTTGCATAAATTTTTGATTTTGATGTGACCCAAAGAAGAAATAACACATCGTAAGTAACCATTGGATCAGGAGCAGCCAGATTACGTAGTTAAAGGTTGATTCACGGGCGAAATCAGTGTAGAAAAACCTAAACGTAATAGTAGTAGGCTGGAGCGTGAATTGGAATTGGAGCTGGAACGGGTGCTGCTACGTAAGCCAAATGTCTGCTAACGTCGCTATGAAAATGAAAAAACGATAAAAAGGGGTTATTCAGTGTAACAATGATCTCAACACACTAAATATATAGTATATAGTAAGTTGGAGAACTATGATTATGATTTTATTTGTAAGCGATTACTTTCTGGACACGGCGACAGAAGAAGAGTGACCATCTTGATAGGCATATGAAGTGGCTTGGTTTCCGAGAGCGTCTCTAACAACGGAGGTGTGTTGAGATGCAGCTGGAACAGTGAACAGAAATCCGGGTTTGGCTGAAGTCATACTAACCGTAATGGTCATTAGAACAACGGCAATCTGATACAATATTAAGAATATTATACTTAATTGCATTAAAATACACATTATACATACTTACTAATACAAATTCATTTTATTTTTTTTTACTAAACCAGCTTCTATATAGTAGGTAGTATTTAGTACATATAGACCCTCCCTGAGACTTAAAGTTATGAAAAATTTTGAAATAAATACGAAATGCACTTACAATGGCAACTTTCATGGCGAATGAGTATTTTGGTTCTGGACTGACTGGACTAACTGTTGCACTGTTGAAGCTTCTTGCTCTGTGAGAAGTTGAGATATGAACAGTTCCTCGAGGAGGTTCCAGTATTTATATGTTACCCTCCTTTGCATTTTGCTTCATTTTAGTACTCTGCATACTTGAACAAAATTGCGAATTCCTTTGTCTCTGTTCTATTTCTGTAGTCATCTTTAATTATGTCCCGTACGTAGGTAGTGCTTATTGTAGTTCGCTGCATAAAGGCCATAAGAAGCTCAATACGATGATTATATGTATCTAGATCATAATTATAACTTAATGTACTTTGTGTATATGTACTACACCGTATATCCCCACAATAATGCTCATGCTCATTAATCTGGTGGACATTTGATTTCCTCTTTACATTTACACAGAATGCTCATTTTCATATGGGATTTGCATAATATGAGAGCTAAGTATATAGTATACTATAAAAGAAAATACGAATATGTATTTGCCAAAAATATTATTACGGTTAGTTAAATTCTTAAAAATATGGACATATATTGACAATAAGCTGCTCAAATTGCATAGCATATTGCAATCAAAGTCAATAATAATTAAAAGAGCGATTTGTACCTTATGTACTTGATAATGATATGGGGTAAATAGAAAATCGTGCGTATTAGGCAGGAATGTGTGTTTTTAATGTGGAATGTTTATTTTTAATGCCTTAATTCGCACACATTCATTTTACTTAATATAGTACATTCGGGTATATTCATATTCGCTGGAGAAATATCTATAGGTATTCTTTAATATGCAAAAAATTGTTATAAAGATAGGAAACTTTTATATAGTAAATATAATTAATTATCTGCTAGCCATGCCATTGTGGATGAGCGAATCAAAAAGCAATAAATGTAATAAGTAGGATCATAATTCGCACACCTGGCTGCACCTACGACGTATAATTATTAATCCGCGTCTGTAATCTGTAATACAGAAGGTGCTACATCTATAGTACATGAATACCTGTCTGCTGAAACAAAAGGTGCACTAATGACATGATGATATAGCATTTCTTATACACTACTAACACTACGCATAGTTTTTTGTTACTACAATTCTTAATAAAGATTAAGCTGCAAACCGGATGAAGCAGCGACGACGACCTTCTGAAACTCATGAAGATTACTACTCTTTTGAATCGAATTTTATTCACACACAGTGGTTAAGCTTAAGTTACAAGGACCACATCTTAATGACTGAGCGCACGCTTTCATCTTCATTTCTCCACTTATATACAGAAGAATACAATACACATGTACTTATTGCTAATTCGATGGTGATGGTTGGTTAGTATCATTAATTGCCTTGAGCATATATCTCCTTTAATATGGTAACGTTGTGTCCATCTGTCTGTCTGTCCGTATGTGAGATGATGAATCGACTTAAAATTTTCAAAGTAGTCTATTGAGATTCCTCCAGTATTACTATTGAAAAATGGGTTTAATCGGCCCACCCCTTTGGAGTTATGACCCCTCCCCCATTTTTTGAAATTGCAACAATATGGCAAATGAGGCATTATTGTTGGAAAGCTGTTGACATAAGGAATCCAAAGAGCAATCTCCATTTACCCCAAATATGGCATGATGGACACCATGATAAACAATGCAATGAATTTTAAAATGTGATAACACAAGCTCTTCTTCATCGTTCACCACGGTTTATTATTTGATGGTTCGTGTCACGCACACTATATAGACGTCATGATAATATGATAGTATCACCTAGACTCATCCTACTTACTCCTAGTATCACCGTCATACTTATATTTGCGAATAAAGGGCGGAATCAGGAATCAAGGCTTCAAATTCCAGCAGAATTACCTTAGTACGGTACCCATTGGTATTAAAAGTATTACAATAGTATTAATAGTAATGAAATGATGATCATAGTCATTTCATATCATCATCATGAGATGTTCTTCACTGGAATGGTTTAGACATCGAGAAACAGATATTCGTGACAACATCAACCTACCTTAAGCTAATTTGGTAAGAAGCAACAGCCAACGCCAACACAAATACCAATGCTAATACCGATGAATTACAATGAAAAGTAGTTACGGCTAAGACCCGTATAGTACAGTACTTAAAAGTGTATATGGTAGGTCACGTAGGTATTCACGATTTTGCATAACAAACTTGTTTTCTCGATTTATGTAAGTAGGGAGTATAATGTAATGTTGATTTCATAAAAAATTGTACTGAAGGACAAGTGTTTATAGGGTTCGGATAAATTGATGATGAATTTGTCTGGTCGCGTGGAATGTGGAACCTGTTTTTTATACACAATTTATGTAATACGGAACGGATCACTACTAGACTACTATCCTAATAAATCTTATCACTACCCTTCTCTCGCTCAATCACAAAATTCCAAGGCAAACGCAAATATTTAAAGAAACAAGTGCCAAGCAAAAGGGCCAAATTTTGCATGCATTAACTGCACATACTATATAACTGCATCATAATTTTAGTTAACTATGAATTACATGACACTATGAAACATAACCATTATCCGCTCAACGCTAATCACCAATTCTACTTATAATCTTATATACTTTGTTATCAATATCGCTTCCCATTTCAAGTTCAAGTTCATTCAACTAAAGAATATTGCTAATTTCGTGTGACCCAGCCCAACCGAAAAAATTACAATGATGTTGATTTTGATTGACAGACAGTTGGAGTATTACACTACCAACTATTGGTTATTATTATGAATCATAAGCATCTATTCTATTACTTCTATTACTCACCTACCCCATCTGTAAATATTATTATTTTTACAAATATTAACATATTGCCATTATCCATTTGTTTAGAGAGGCTAGAGTACATTATGTATTACAGCTGACAGCGTTAAAAAGCAATGATTCATAATCATGTTATCTTGCACTTCTAAACATGTATAAAATGTGTTTATGTGCCAGTAGTGCCAGTCATCCGTAATCGTACTTCTAATGAGCAGTGAGCAATAAGGAAATATCTAAATACATACTATAGAGCATAGAGATGATAGTTAATACGATTATTGTTTCTTGCTATTACTAGTGAACCCAGGAAATAGCACCGCTATTAAGCTAATAACTAGCGTAGTTTGTCTTCTCAAAAATAAAGAACTTGTTTTATTGTCATAAAACACATAGGATCGAATAGGAACTGGAGGCATTCCATTATTACATTATTCCATCAAATACCCTATACACGAACAGTACGATTTTTTTTATACATCATGCTGTAAATGGAATCATGATGTTGTCTAATTTTTCGATATATTTGTACTTAACCTAAATATGGTCTTGTCGTGAATTTCGTCTTGATCCAGAAATTTATGAAACTACCACTACGTGTTTAATAACACGAGTACAGTACAACATGGAAACAACAAATACGCTTGAGCTTTAAAAATTAATCCGCTTAGGCTGCATTTAATGTAGCTTCCGTCATATTAATGCCATTGTACAGAGGTGTATACCAATTCCATACATATTCAGATATCATTGATTTCTGAAGAAAGTGTACAACAAAACTTAAAACATAACAATATTATTCAGCGACTAGTAATATGTATCATAAAATTCACTTCTTCAAATTTCTTTTGATTCCAACTGTTTGGTCAAAAAGTTGGGGAAGCGGAAACTCCCCTTTCATATCTACAATGTAATACAAAATCTTATTTTTAACTTTAATTGGCATTTGAGATGATCCAGAGAAGCGAGATCCGTATGCGCTTACCTGAAAGTTACAATAGTATTTTTATTTGAAAAGGAACTACACTTCAATTATTTCAAAAACTTATTAAATCAGCCCTTGAGTCTATGTTGATAATGGTGTTGTATATAAACTTACATTGTCTAAAGGCGCGTCCACAACTCTATTTCTACCCATCGGATCATATGTAACAAAAGATACAGTCTTTTTATCTTTTCGTAGAACAATGTATCTTACAGAACGCAAGATGTATGTCCAGCTCCCAAACAAAATTCCGTAGCCTGTAAAACATATAAAATACATTTGAAATAGGCATACTGATGTAACGTACGATGTAATATACTCAAAATACAATTAGTTCAATTAATCCTGGATCGGACAGCTTCTAAGACAAATTAAAATTGAGTGCTCGCTAAAGTTATATCACGTCACAAAATAATGAAACGATAATAATGTATGTAAATAATAATAGCATGAATCATGTCATACCCATAAGCATGGTTGCAGCGAAAAGACCAAATTTGTATTTGTTTTCTCCTAAGTTTATCTTGCGGTAAAAAGCTAAATCTTCCGAAGAAGTTTGGCTTCCTGTTTTAGAAGGTTTGGCAGTGTCATCTTCTACTGGAGCTGGACTTGTTTTAACTGGAACACTAACTAGCGACAAACTGGAGTAGGAAATATACATCCAAAACCCAAATTGCGTAATAGCAAAAAAGTTGATATATTTAAACTGCGTTGCATTATCATATCGAAAAATCACAATATCTTTCTGCAAACTTGGTGCTGGTTGAGAGACCATTTTCGTATTGGAAGCTTTGTCAACTGTCGGAGACGGTTTATTTAGTTTGGCTTTAACAGAATTTCCAGTTGCAGTGGAATAATATCGGAATTTTGTCCAAAATCGTAGCATCATTAATGTCATGTTCCTGAATTCTTAAATGGGTATCACATTCTGAAATTGACAAAATATTTTCATTAGTAACCAAATTTTATGGAAGGAATTTTGTATTTACCATGGTGTACTTTGTGCTGTGTACATTATTGGTTGGATAATTTCACCAAAACTATCCTAATAGTACTTTACATATTTTAGCACAGCAACTTTAATACAATACAATTATTAGTGTACTTTACTTTGTTGAATATTAGGTAGGCCACAACATGAAACTACTATGTTTAATGTTTGTTATATTTAGTTACGATTTTCCCCGTAAAAAATGTGACGTCAATGAATAAAATGCGGATGCTAAAATAAAGATCACAAAAAACAGATATTATAACTATAATTTTATATATGTAATATATGTTTTTATTAGGTAATAGGAAAATTCCATTGGCCTCCCTGACGGTTAATACTCAGAATAATTTTAATAACAATAATTGTTAAAGCTAAATACCAATTCTTGCTCAGTACAATTAACATTGAACTGGGCATTGAAAATTATATAATTAAGAAAATTATTTATGTGTAAATTATATGATAAACACCAATGACATGCACCGAGTAATTCTTATAAGTCTTGTTTCACGCACATCCACTTATCAAGGATCGACTAATTTCAGTTCAATTTCATCACCATCCACAATCAACTCATCATTCAATATATCCGTAACAGTTCTATCGGAAGGTTTAGACAAACATAATTCCCCTTTGAAAATATGCAACTTAGGAGCATCAGCTTTATTATTGTTATTCTTAACCCTAGCTTGTCTTGCCAAAGAATCTATTGCCTTTCCTAGAGTCCAGGTTTTAGACATGAAAACATCCAGTGGTTTTGGATTTTGTTCTTTATTGAAGCAATCAACCATGAAATATATTCGATCGGGTTGTGGAATCGCATTGTCTCCTTTTGCTCGTCCCTTAAGGCGCATTAGTGCTAATTTCGTGGCCATAGCTCCTTTAGTTCCACCGGCAGCCTTTGCTTCGGCTAATTTGGTATTAATCTCACTTTTCACTTTATTTTGAAATTCAAGGGACGATTTGGCTCTGTCTATTGTCTTTACTACGGCTGTTGCTTTTTGAACATCTTCAGCAGTGGTAACACATCTGAATATCAGTTAAAGTAAACATTAAAATCTCAAATCTAAAGGGCTCCAAACAGATATGAAATGAAATTGGTATGAAAAGAAAGTAAATTAATTAAACAATCTACTAACTTGTGTTGATCAGAGTGACGATGGTTAAGACAGAAGTGTTCATGACAGCGCGAGCAACGCATTGGAACCAAATCTTTTATGTTGCAGTCAACATGAGAGCATTTGACTTGCCAGCGAACCCTTTCTTTTTCAGCCAAATCTTTGTCTGTCAGCACTTTATCTTCAAACTTGGAACATTTGTGGACAAAAGGAGACAGGTGCTCTTTACAAAACTGATGTTGGCAATGACTGCATTTTACTGGTAAAAAATCTAGTTGGCCACAATTCTCGTGATCACATTTCTTTCCTAGTTCGGGGAATTCCATCCTGCCAATCTCGTCCTACCTAACACAGAAACGTTGTATTATAAAATACAGTATACCTAGTAATTTTAGTTAACAATTTGATTTGATTGTACGCCATACTTATGTGCACTTGTACGCCATACTTATGTGCACTTGTACGCCATACGCACACAGAATTCAAAGAATTTTGTTGTCACTCCCCGGACTCCCCCCGATTCCCAGAGGAGACTAGTGGGGAAACACAGTTGGCTCTGACAAACTCTCGGCTCCCAGCGGAGCCAGAGGCGTCCACAGTTTACAGTGTGAGCCACTGAAGAATATGGAGAATTGCAAACGCCGGCCCACCTGCCAATCATGGGCACCACTTGCTTAGTCACTCAGCCCTAATTTGCCGCCACTTCGTTGGCTATTTGAGTCGGATTAGCTGACAAGGGCACCACCAATTGTTACGATAATAACAGGGGCCAACGCTACTGTTGGCTGTGCGATGACAATGACCATACGTTATATTTTTAACATTTAAAGCTGCCAACAAAAACTTTGCTGTAAAAAATAAAACTCACATAATTTTGAATTTATAAAATAGCTTACCACACTGCAAATGACGAAACAAATAAATCACACGTTCCGCTGTCAGCTGTTCAACTTCTTTTGCAATATTACAATATTCCTTCGAGTCTTCCAAAGTCCAAAAATGGTGTTTTTCTATCAATTGAGATTTATCGGGTTTCTCTGCTGAGAAACTTTTAATTTGGCTAGTAAAACTAGAAATTAAAAATTGTTGATATTTATTTAAAATCCAAATATAGCCGATCTTTAAGTTTTGTCGCTCTATTCGTCTCCCGCCAATACCAATCCTGCTCCAACCAAGTAATATCTGGTCTAAGTCTAAATTGCTGTTTACACTCGCAAGTTGCCCCATGTCGTCTTCCAAAAGGTTGTCCTTCAGATCAGCTAACTCCATGATTGTAAAAATAATGGCTACCGTCTGCTGACTTGCTACAAAAGCCGGTAAAAAGGAATTGCAACCCGGCAAGACAAAAAGTTGTTCTTTCTCAATTCAAATCAACTAAACAAGCTTCTGTTTTATCGCCGTGTCGTGCCTGCCTGCTGGTGTTGTCGTCTTGATGTAATTAGGTAAGCTACATTCATTATTCTATATCATTTATATGAGGGAATGAGGGTGATGTTGAATTTTAATTATGTTAAATGCGAATAGTATAAAGTAAATGGTGAGAGCGTAGAGATGAGCGGATGCGGTTGAGCCATAGCCAAGTCGTATGTATTCATCTACGATTCGTGTCCTTTCATTCTTTCAATGTTCATGTCTGGCCTGCTGCATGCTGGAGACTTGAGTTGATTGTAGTAGCGTTCATTTGCATTTGTAATTCTGTTTATTTCAGTCACTCACTTTCTTCGCTTGCTCTGAACAAGAAGAATTGGATTGGAATTGCTCCTGCTGATTTCCTTGCCTACTAACAATCAAGTATAAGGAGTTGTTGTAGTGTAGTCGGACTAGGAATTCCTGGACAAGACAAATGGTAAACTACACCAGCCGCACGCCGCACCGTATGAACATAAGATAAGACCCGTAAGACCATTATTGTGAAGTCTGAAAAAGGAGTGCAGTTTCCAGGATTATTATTCCAATAATCTAGTTTATTAATCTAGAAGCAGCATCTAAATCTAAAGAAAGGTGAGTTTTGGTTCGGTTTTATTAGTTACTGTTAGTTGTTATTAGTGTTCTGGTATTTTACATCCCTGTCATGTACTTTCAAAGTTGTTGCCTTATGCCTTGTTGTATATATCCCCAAAGATTTTGACCCTGAGGCATGACTTAGTATCTGAAATCCAACACGTCCCCATTATTTTCATTTAATATTCAATAGTACTCATATCATATTAATCAATCATAAATTATAATAAAAGATGAGATAATCATTAATATTTAATTAATTTCGATTTTTTTACAGTATCTGCTTATTCGTTATCGCAACCACTTTACGTAATTAGTGAAGTAGCCGGTAGCGTCTAGCGTGACGTATTTGGACATCTGACACATTGGTTGCGATGTCTGAAGGCTCCGCTAATGAGGGCGGAAGTCAGCCCGAATCCTCAATGCCCCATTGGGCTAGATGCAGCGTTTGTTATGAAGTACCAGTAAATGAAGAAGTTCGCTGTATGCCATGCCTCCATCTAGTCTGTTCGACGGCATGTGCCAATAAAATTAAGCTTTCTGAATCTACTAGTAGTAAGCACTAACCAAAATGATATAAGTTAGCATCAGTACATATTACCATGATTGTGTTTTGGGGGAAATGCATACATTATTTATGAGATGATTTTCTTATTGTTTTAGATGTCGGATGTATTGGTTGTAAAACATGTGCCAAGAAACATTTGGAAACAGAATTGACAACCAGTGCCTATCTATTGGAACGCCAAGAAAGGGAGAGGCTGGCTGCAAATTTTAACAGTATTGAAAATCCAACATGCACCTATTGCATTAGAGGAGCTAAAGCTATGTCGTGGTGTGAAACATGTGGTGAACATATGTGCTCATCTTGTAATGATGTAAGTATTTGTGTTTTTATCCATTTAACTAAATTACGTATTAATAATTAATATTAACGGAAAGGCATAAGATTGTACTCTATTCTATTCTATACTGAAATTATCGTGAAATTCTTGTACATTATTTGCCCCTAACTACTTTGCCTTTCCTTAATGCATAGGTAGCTATGTTGGCTTTAAAGCAAAATCAATTTAAAAGAGTGACGATGAAATTTTTTAATAGCCCTCAATAAATGATAAATGAATTATATATATATATCATATGAAATAATGATACTAATGAGGCTCATGTTAATCAAATTGGCAGCACCATGGAATTGCAACTAGGACTAGGAATCATGAAACTACAAAAGTGGAAGAAAAGCCGTCCAAGAAACCTGACTTTACTAACACTTCGCATACAGTCTGTATCCTTCATGACAAGCGTCTCACACAATTTTGTACATCATGTGTGTCCACACTTTGCGATGTATGTGCTGAGAAACGACATAATGGACATGCCATCGAGTCATTAAAGGATATGGCGGACGAAACTAGATCAACCATAAAGCGAAGTCTTAAACAGTTTGAGTAAGAGTATTTGTATTAATAATGAAAAAAAGATTAGGTAGAACTATTCTAATAGCCAAGCACGGTTGGCCGATCAAGTTCGCCTCTGTGTAACATGACATACATGCTATTCTGATGAATTACAATTTATAATATTATTTTCAGGAGCATTTTACCAAAATATCACGAAATGCAAAAGATTTTAACGTGCAAATCGAAACAGATGTTTGAAACTCAGAGGAATTTTCTGATTACAGAAGCTTCTGCTCAACTAACTCGGTAGTCCCCAAGCCCAATTAATTTTTTCTTACATTGTGAAAGTTGACAGAACATGTTTTATTAATGAATGTCTATTTGAAAGATTGCTGTCAGCATTGATGAAACGCGAAATGGAGCAACGAAAGGAACTTACCGAAACAGTAATACTCAAAGCCAAGGAAATTAATTTGAAGATGCTTAAGATTCGGTCACTTCTTTCTCAGACACAGCATTTTCTAGATTTTGCTGGTGATTTGCTGAAGGACGGAAGTGATTGGGCAGTCATAACAAACAGACAGTAAGTACATTCAAATTGCAATATTCAATTGTCAGTTAAACATATTATGCAAACAATTAACAAGGAAAGTGTTTATGTACTAAACATGTATTACATATAATTAATTTTTAGGTTGGTTGAAAGTCAGTTGTTTAACTTGGTAGGAAACGCTGAGCAGTTTAGTCACGAAGGCAGCATTGAAGCTTACACAGAAAAGGGATTCAACTTTGTGATGGATAAATCCGTCGGCCACCAAGCTGAGCGACGTAAGTATTACAAGAACAACTTTCAAATATAGTACATTAAATGAATTAATCGAACAATACTTGTGGGAGTGTTTGATTTGAAATGTTAACTAGGTATTTTTAATTTTCGTTTGTCCATACAGATATAAATATGACTGCAAAAATCACGTACTCCTTTAACCCGAAGGCGCCTTCAGAAACCAAATGGAGCCATAAAAGTTTGCGTAATGATGATATTTCTCTGGGCAACAAGTCATTGGCAGTACCTCCTACTCTGGATCCTATATATGGAGAAGGACCCCCATCTGTCTTGTATGCCGCCATTCTTACCAATAAAGATCATTCACTGATCAACAGAACCATTAAAAGTTCTGCATCCTTCACTGAAGCTGTGCCTTCCGGATCAAAGACCAATCAGAATAAAACACCTAGAATGCCAATGGCAAGTGAGCGTTCGATTGCAGTGAAAGCCCCTGCCGTTGTGCAGCAGCCCTATTCCAACTTGACTGATCAGTTAATCATAGAGCCTGTTGACTCTGGATCAGAAATTGATGATGAACTGAAAATGGACGCTGACTATGATAATGGAGAAGACACAGACGTTGTGCAGGAGAGTGGCGATAATCAAGATGGACCAAGTAAGCAGCAGAGACACAAACGTGGTCGTGGGCGTGGTCGTGGACGTGGTCGTCGCAGCCGTAGTCGTTGCAAAACTCCTACTGAATCTACAGTAAAAATCGAAAGAGTCCAAAACACTCACTATGAGAGCAAGGTCAACCAAAACAATTTGAAAGTGACATTGCAAAGATCCAAAACACCTGAAAAAGCATCAATATCCGAAATGCAAGCTGCTATTAACAGCGATAGTGATTCCGAAGGACACAATGGCGCTCCTAATTTGTCTCCTGAGACTATGAAAACCCCTCCAAGGCTACGCAGGGTTGGCGAATCTCGTGAGTCCGCATCACAAGCAGGCGAAGTGGAAAATCTTATTGAGTAAGTTAGAACTAGTTACTATATAATATAATATAACCACAACAATGTGCTATGTGCTGTATAATTTATGTGTTATTTTAAACCCTTACTTAATTATCGTGCATTAAGCACAAGTCATGATACAGAACCCAGTGTATTTTAGGTATTGCCAGTATCTGTTATGTTGAATATAATATTTTACAATTCCCCATTGTTTGTAGTGCACGTCCTCCGGTTTTGGTTCCTAGTGTTCATATTCCCAGTCAAGCAACGCCTGAGATGAAGACTGATAATACTGAGGATCCAGAAGCTACCATTGAACCTAGGAGAGGTCGTCGCAAATCTGGAAGACAGACTCCTATTCCCCGTTTGCAAGATACTGAAAAACCTGCCGGATCAATGACAACCAGACGACGAGGGTAAGAATAGGGGCTAAATTGTAAAGTAGTTTCGGTATGAGTAGCATATGTAACTACAATCATCATTTTGACAGATAACTTATTGTTTTCTTATTCTCTTTTTTACAGCAGTATGGTTGCGGAAATGACTGTGGATGAGCCTCAGGTGCCTACGGAAAGGAGGAGAGGTCGTTCAAGGTCTAGAGGCAGGGTTGCTACACCAGAACCTGTGCCCGTAGTAGAGCTTCCATCTAAACGGGAGCGAAAGAAAAAAACTCATCCTGAATTTGTTGAAGATAACATGACGACTCGAAAACGTGCTAGATCAGGAAAAGGGTCCCCTGCAAATTCTGGAACGCCTGGGACTCCCCCTACACCAGTTGCGTCCACCTCCGCTGCATCAGATAATAAAAGAGGGAGAACATCTCGTGGTCGTGGTGGACGTGGCCAAAGTCGTAATCGTAGCAGATCTAGGGGCAGACAATCTGCTGCTGTTGCTGATTTGGAGGATGACTGTAATTGAAATATTTAAATCAACTTTCCGATTGCGTTTTCTGCTGGACGGTTGAGGGTGACCCTTGTATTGTCAAATAAATAAAAATGTTATGAAAAGTAGCCAGGTAAGAACTACTATCCAATCCAAATCAGCGCATGGATTTTTAAGTCATTTTTACGGTCTGTTAAATTTTTTTTTAATGATACAATTATAGTAATATATTTGAATGTATGATTCACACTTTCAGTTAATTAAAATCTGTAGTTTAGTAGAGCAGTACAGCTTAACATTTTTCACAGTAGAGACTAGTTGATAAGATTTATTTTACCGTTTACCCGTACCGTGTTCCAGTTTTTTGCTACTTTGACGATCAATTGGTTGGGTCACCGTCGGCCGCCCAGCAGAAAACACACTTCTTCTTTGTTTGTTCTTATATTTGCAGTGTCATGTCATAATGAAATAGATGGCTTTGATGTATCAGCTGAAGTATTGGATTTCCCTTTGGTGAGAGAAGATAAAATGAGAATTGGAAATAGTGAAGAGCAAGGAGAGAATGAAGATTATTGTAACGTTTGTTTGGATGGAGGTGATGGAGATTTGTTATGCTGCGATAATTGTCCTAAAGTGTACCATTTGAAATGTCATATGCCTGCTGTGGACGAAGTTCCTCATGGTGACTGGCAATGTTTGTTTTGCAAAGCGCGTGAAGAAATCGTCAATGTGGTGTATCCTGCAGATAAATCTTATCCACCTGAGAGCCTACAGTATAAAGATTACAGAGAATTTATGATCACTTGTAAATTTATGAGTGATATTTACACTGTGAAAGAGAGTCTCGTGACACGGGCTTATTTTGAGACTTTATATCGTGTAAGTTATTATTCTTTATTGAAATCACGCCTAAACTTAATGTATATCATTAGTCTCATTAGTGTATTACCAATGCAATGCTCTGTCTGTTAATAATCTTGTTTTCTATATTGCACTTACCTTTACCAGCTCAAAAAACAAGAGCGCCCTTCAAGTTTAAATTACATACGAAATCGTTTGATTCACTTGAGGCCAAGCCCTTATACATGTTTCGCAGAAGTGGTAGATGATCTTCGTTTGATGTTTACTCAAGCATATGAGTTATATGACGTAAGTATAATATTCGTTTCTTATATGTAGTAGCTTATCTAGCTTTTAATATTTAATCGTCTTCATTGTCATGCTTAACAAAACAGATGGTAATAGTAATGTTTGCACAATTATGTACTCACTAGGAATCCAGCAAAGAATTTGCAATCGTAAACACATTTGAAAACAAATTCTCGTCTCTGTACGAAGAATATCTACCATTGTTACAATCAGAGTCTGCTGAATCTTCTGAAGCTGTGGACGAGTTGGAGGCTTCGGCGTAATACCCGTGTTTTTTTGAATCTTGTTATTGATTTATTGATAGTAGTTAGTAAGCGAAATAATAATATTAATTATAAAGGAATACAATTCCACAACTATATTTACAGTATACAGTATATTATATTACATAAAAACTCATGAAATTCTATAGCAAACATTTGCAAACTCTATACAATTAACGGTAGACTTGCTACCTTAATTGGTAACGACATGACTACTTTATATTCTTATTACAGCTGTGTTTGACTTTCTATGTAACATGTTATGACAGAATAAAACTTATTATAAAATGTAAAATTGTCATAGTTCAAGGTTTCCTTTCGAAAAATAATAATTACAATTCATATTCTTGCATACTATTGTCATGCTATGTGTCAGTGTATTTAACTAGGTACCTAAAGTTATATTCTAGGTGCCTACTAACAAAGTAACAAATAATCGCACATAAATATAGGCATTGCTTTATTATGCTGCTGTAATCTCGTAAAACTAAATACCTATGCCTATAGGTGTACTATGTACTCTGTATATAATAATATCATATCTTAATGAACAATTAACCAGGCTATGTAATGACTAGTCAGTCAGTCGACTAGTATCATGCCTTTAGACGGTTGCCCCTCCCTCTCTAAGAAAAATGACCATAAAGATAGTAGTCTGCAAAACAACTAACTAATCATCCTTAACATTTACATTTATAGAGTGGGTTTGGGTATTTGGTTACCTGCCTAATTATCAATATGATTTCTCAACTTTATACCTGAACGTCTTTTACAGTCATAAATACCAACAAACAGTAGCGTGCTATCATATCTGTTTAGTTTGTGCTGAAGAACGTAACACCATTAGTTTAGCATTGTATTGTGTCAGATTGAAGAGTATTTGATATTTACACGGCAATTGTTGTTTGCTTAATTAGCTGAGTGGAATATTTAGGAAAATGTTAAATCTTAATAATTGTGAGGTATTATGTTTAGGAGTTAGGCTATTTACGCTACAGCATGCAGCAGTCTGTAGCGTAAATACATATCGACATAGCTTAATATACATGAATACCTAAGTAAGTAGGTGGTAACATAATGTAATTAACAAACGTGAGTACCTAATAACTCTGTAGGTTATAATATAGTTATAGAATTTTCTATTGGTACTCGTATATTATATAAAATATATAGGTAGGTATTAGGTATACTTATATTAACAGGACAATAATAAATTCTGTAATTGTATACATATAAGCAAGATAAGTAATAGAAATAAGGTATTTATTTTTCTCATTCCTATTGTATTTTTTGTGTTCCAAAATGTGAAGAAGTAAAGCACTTGTACAAGCATGACCTTTCATTGTATCACCTCTTTTTAGGTACCGGTATCGTTCTGGCTTTAATAAGGGTCGGTCTATATGCTTAAATTAATGCTTAAATATCAGTTCCGTAACTTCGTCTCATTCCATACTTGTTGTATTTGAGAGCTTGTACTCGAGGTTGTTCCCAGTGTTCCTCATAGCTGCCACAATGGTCCCGACTCCTGTCTCTGTCAACAGAATTGGTAAGCATTGAGGAAGCTCCTCTTGGAATTGTATTGGTATTGGTGCCCATGCCCATTGTACTTCCGTTTTGCCTTCGAAGTGTATTTGGGTTATTGTGTGCAATTGTAATGACCGACGGTTCAGATTGTTGCGTGAAGTAAGCGGCAGCTACTGCAGACACCCCCGAAGGGGCAGCCACATCGTCGAAATCTCCGTAAGTGCAATCAGAATGGTTACTCCCACTTTCACTGTCCCGAAGTTTGCAAATGTACAAAATAATTACTACGCAGTATGCAACCATGAAGAATAGGAAGAGGAAACTTAAGAAGATGTGAAACATGTCTACGGTGAAACCAAAATTGTGAAGACCGTATTCATCATAAGAACCTCCCATGGGGGACAGGAGGACGAGATTTAACACGAAGGCAAAGGTTTCCAGAGTTATAAAGGCACCACCAGACCAGCCCAACAATTTTGGAGATTTCTAAATAGACAACAATAAATTTTTGAACATATTTCGAACTTAAGTATTTATAATCTACATTTTTGATATTCTATTAACTTGTAAGTGTTTAAAGAGTTCAAAACTGACCTTTTCAACCCCGCGGAAGATAAGGCCACCAAGAGCAAATAGAATAAAGAAATAGCTTGCTATTACTATTGCACCCAGAGTTTGCTTTGACTGTAAGTAAAATATACATGTATGTAGATTAGTATTTTTCAAATACACAGCCTACAGATTTTCGGAAGAAGCATGCATGAAGATATTTGTAGCTTAGGTAAATAGTTAAGGAGAAATATGATTCTGAAGATAATAGTCTCACATTTTCTTCGTAGCCATATGACGATATCCTGTACAGTCTGACAAGTGATCCAATTAACAGCACAAAGGTTACGAACTGAAATCACACAAAGACTTTTCCATTAGAATGAAAAATCGTAGTATAATGAAGTGGAAGTACCGAATTAGGGTTGTTACATAGAAATACATGTTCATATACTTAATTACATGTTCACAACGTATTGTAAGCCTACTAAATAGTTGTATGCAGTAAGTCTCATGAATATTAGTATTAATTATTGTATATACAATAATTGCATTATGGTTTGCGCTAATGGTATATCTGTAGTAGGTATACACATGCATTTAATATATATATTATTAAGCAATTTAGTGCATGTAAAATTCAAAACTGCATACGTGAGTGCATGAGTTTGATCATATCATAAGTTATTTGAGATATTTTGCGTTAGCACGCATAATTGCCCTACGCAATTATACGCAAAAATTAATTATACTACATACAAATGCAAAAGCTGTCGTGCGTGGTGTTTATCTAATAATAATTCTTATGTAAACTGCAAGGTATATTGTATGTACGTGTAGAAGATTGTAAATAAGTAAGTACTATTTGCATGCATATCATCCAAGATCCTTGTATGCATTTATGGTCATCATATACCTATAAGGTACATTACATACTCTAAATCAAATAAATATTACCAATTTTATTTGCTATTTCAAACAATAAATTAGCAATATCAAAATGCTAATGCTACAAATTTGCTATTTCCACCTGCTATATACCATTTTCGTTTCAGCAACACTTACATGTTGCCCTCGGTTTGACATGATAAATTTCATTAGAACACGAAGCGCATCCATCGTTACTGAAGTAAGCAAATAGGAATTTTAGCTGGCAACACTGTATAACAATAACAATAATTAGCAAAGTGATTAATCTCATCGTCTGCGACCCAGAAACTTAATTTTCTCAAAACAAGTCGTGTGTACCTATATAGGCAATAGGCAATAAATTCTTAAAAATTAATTGCCGAGAATAATGTTCGCAGTTGGCTTACATATTTCTGATGTCTACGTTATTTATTTATACAGCTATTATAGGATGTCAACCTTCGCTTTAGATTCCACTTTCACTTTCATGTAGCATGTTTAGTACGTCAATAAAGCCGAGACTCAAAACGGCAGTACAAAGATATTTGTGAAAATTTTAAGTAAGTGGTATTTCTATACAAAAAGGATAAGCAAATTAAAACAGAAATAGTGGTGTGTGATGCTTTACGCAAATATATTTCAGGGCCTTATGAGTTGAAGTCAGTACTTAATATAATGCTACTATCTGATAAATACGGAAGATGCTGCACTGTACATCAGACCCGACCGGTCAGACTGGGCACTATATATACTAGACTACCTACTAACAAACTTTACCTTTAGTAAGCAGAATTATATTATCCCTGTTCATACATGCAGCAAAGTCACATAATGGGTATCAAACGCACAAAGGTAGTAAACTTAACATAGACATAATACTGTTGTTGGATAAATACTGCAGAATAATGAAGCGACCACTTAACAGAGTTAAACGGAAGTAGGAATCTTTGTTGTCACACTTGTAAACGTTCACCATAATACAATTAAAATACTGCAATTTAGGTGAAGGTCAATTTATAAATCAAAGTGGTTTGTTTGGTACATAATCAACATTCAGATAGCATAGCAAACCGCTTAAGCCCAACTTAAAACGAATATAACTAATTACCTCTGAATTTCCATTTTAGTAGTATGTATATTCAATTTACATTGTGGTGAAAGTTTACAACGGTGGAAGCATAAAATGATTCACTAGAAACGCTATGGATAAATGGTTTTATCAGGGCTATAATATTCTATTAACCAAAAGTTAATTATATAAGTTCATCGCATTGCTTACTAATTTGCGGTGACTAATTGAATACTTACATGTAAATTTTTTATTATACACAAAACAAATAAGTAGGTACTACAATAATATCATGTATATTTAAGTATGACAATTATCTGTAATAAGTCACAGTATTAGATATTCTTCAATAGCAAACTGATATTAAAAAATGAGATTATACTCCTATGTAGATTATGGATTACTTTGTCTTAGGTCAGCCGCTGCCAGCAACATTGACAGCCTGTCTGACCCCATCAATTTGGGTAAAACATTTTGATATTATCAGTAGACTGCAATCAATCAGATTTACATTGTTTACCTATATGTATAGGTACTCTACTCTGCACCACAAATGTATGTGCGTGGCTGCTAAAGCATAATATAATTAAGAAGTCTAGGTCTAAGTACATTTTACATGTACGATTTTTTACATTTACGTAAGAAGTGTATATAGATATTATTTAAAGGAGAAATTTATCAAGCAACTGTCCTTTCAAAGAGCTGCTGGTTACCTAAAAGCTTCACCTAGCCAGCTATGTGGGGCTTTCCCATCCAACTAAACCCTTTCGTAGTCTCTTTCTCTAAAATAGTAATTACCCCACTAGGTATTCACACAGAAACAGTGCAGTCTTTTTAGCAAAGGAAACTAGAGTTAGAAATATATTCCAAGAACTGTCATTGAGTCTTTGAATAAATTACGTGTTGTGCATACGATTGAATTTGTAAGGATTTTGGTTTGTAAAAACTGCTACATAACCTCTGATTTGTTCGGAGTCTACAGTAGTCTACTGTGTATTCTTATAGTACATTACATACTTGGGGTATGGATTTTTAGTAGCTACTACTATTTCATACGGGTTGTTAATTGTGTATGTAATAAAGCAGAGCAGAACTGCTCCCGCAGGTTTTGCGTGTCGGCTGTTGACTTAAGAAAAGAACAAAATCGATAAAATGTCCAAAAACTCTTGCACCTTATCGTTACGTTAGCTGCTTAAATGCCAACAGAGCAGCAGTCTCTATAAGCTATTGTTTGTGATACAATTACCCCAGCTGTGTAGTGTAACTGAATGTGTTGTGTGCATACATTTACATTACAAAGTCTCAGTTCAAGTCAAGATACAACAGAAACTCCACTTCCGTTATTCGAGCACTTTAGGGAGTCTAAGCCAACGCCAAGTTATTTATCCAAACCAAACCCTAAGCTTAATGAAACGATGCAGCAAACTCTTTCAACCAAATCTTAACGTAAATCGTAACGCTAGACTTTTCTGGGGCGAAGTGGATTGGATACACAAACTTATAAACTCATTTGGACTGTGGAGGTGGACGTGCATTATGCTTACATCGGTACCTACAGATAAATCTCCTCTGAAAATTGTGATGAGCACACGTACAGATGCTAGTGATAATACAATACAGACAGTATACAGACTATAAATGAATGCGACTAGATATTACAACGGAGTATGCTGACTGAATGAGCAACGATTGTATATATAGGTGGTAAATACAACGACACGAAAAGTCAATTATGTAATCGCATAATCGTATAAACTAGCGCCTTAATATAGTTCATATAGTAAAGTAGTTTATTTGCACAGGCATGTTTTCTGTGGTGCTCTATTAGAAAATTGAGAGTGAATGTTTAATAGTACTACCTTAATTTGTGATGTTTTGGTCATAGTAGTTATACGCATACTTGTAGATACAAAAACTACCTTTTATTGTAAGATCCCCAAAAGCTGTGTGATAAGGTAGCGAATTTGTAATATATTATACATAATAATTACTATTTAATTTTGCATTCATACAATATACTCTGCGTTATATTATGAAATTTTTTTATGCTATCACAAATACGTTACGTCATTATATGATCTAGATATTTGTGTGACAATTTGGCATTACGAGGAGTACACAATAAAATGGGCCATTATTGTTAATAACCTAGTAAATGATTTTTTACATGTTTTGTACAGTTTTGATAAATTCAATGAGCTATTATGTAAGGAATATTACTACAATACAATCGGTACAGCGAATTAGTTGCATGTCAAGCGATGGTGACAGCAAGCCTTTATTATGCACAGCACATTAGAATTGAACAGTGACAGGAAATAGGAAATAACAGAATGGATATTGATACAACTTACAATATGAATACTCGCTCCAAAGTAGACCATTCCTCGCCGAGAAATGCAAATGCCACACATATTTGCACTTGGTGTTCTGTTATGTGCACATGGGATTGCAGCCCACTCCTTTTAATACACATTTAATAGCATTTCGACCTTTTCCTCATTATTATTGATAAGTAGCACTATAGATGCTAACAATGGGTGCAAAGATATCAACTACTTCATTAATGCAAGCATGCATTGTTTATAAAATCCTTCCAAATGTAGTTAAAGAGATGATAAGTATCGCCACTTTCACGTTTTGTTGTGTTCTGTACACTCACTTTGTAAACGAATTATAAACGCTATAATCCCAACTAACTCTTGTACGTACAAATATTTAGTAGTTTTTGCATATTAATACTTTTTAACTGAAGAAGACAAATAAGTAATTTTGTAAACAGATGGGAAGTCACGATGGAATTTATTGAATACCTTAGTAAACAGTACACACAAACACACACACAACACTACTCTTGTGGCTTGTCCACCAAGGTAACTAACCTAAAAACAAGGGAATGAAATTGGAAAAATGCTTTCACTCTTCATTGTGGACTCTACATAAAGCGATGGAAAGAAGTACTATAGTTTCGCAAGGTACTGATAGAAAGTTGCTAATCGTAAGTATGTTTAGGTGCCTACGGAAAGTTTATAACAAAAGATTCTATCTACATCGCACTTTTACATCAATATGCATGAGCTAAAAATTATATTATAAAATAGTTCTGAAAACTACTTGCTATGTATTTAGTCAGCCTGCCCCACAGCAGAAGAAAATAAACTCAGTAAAAGTGTGTTCCACTCCTATACAATTTAATTCTGAGAAAAAGAGAGAATAACAGCACTAAGCCATTAGTACGCAGGGAAATAATGTTTATTTATTCGGGTAGTAGAAAGTAGAAGTAGAGGGAATGTAATGCAGAGTGTAAGCCCTAAGCGTCGTCTTTCTGCGGTGAGGTGACCCGAAGAAACCAACAGTAAGAATGACTCAACTCAACTCTACATATTCTCACCCGAACAAACATCAAATTCAATTCACCGAATCGGTGCTCTGTTCAGTGAGCCAAGCCACAGGTTTAATCCATGCTACTCCTACAAACATACTATATAAAATATAAAATATATAGTTCTTACTTGTTTATTGCAATAACAACTTTCTATATACATACATATAATTCAGTCAGGACAAATACAAGAACATATATACATAGAGTAATTTATTTAATGTCCATTTACGCTCCCCAAACACTAATACTCAGAAACTCAGAAATACTCACATTCACATCATAGTAATGTAATGTATTTATGTAGTGTTTAACTTTTCGGGAGCTTTGTTGGTACGAATACGTGTAGATTATATAGAATGCAATACTGCTTCTACCTATTCATAAAATACGTACACCTTACTTATATAGGTACTGTGTAAGCTAAGTACTTACTATAAGTTCACTCTTCAATATCCGAATTGACCTGAACAAGGGAGTCTATATACTATTACATAATACATTATGTATGAAGTAGAGTAGGTATGCTAAAAGTTCATAAGTTAATATTACATTTTATACACACAACACAACATCAACAACACAGTCATTGTGAGTTCGTGCTAGTATAACAACTTTCACCACGTAATCTTTCAATACAAAACTCAAACATGCATGTGCACTAGGGGAAATGTAAAGTGTTACTCTATGCAAAATAAAGAGGAGCGAAGTGTTTGGGAAAACTTCATACTTCATACCTAACACTGCCTTACAAAGTTACTCTTATTGTTAGTACATAGTACATGGTAGTACATAAAGGCAACCTAAATTAGCTACCTGTACCTGTATTAAATGCTTATTAATATGTATTTAGCAGGTATGTGCAGTTTGCCATAATATAATAGTTGATAGATATAATATTCTTTATATGTATTTCTTACGAAGACATGATTTGAATTTATTTAAATTGTTGGTCATGTCATTAGGTATAGGTATTTTTAGAAACCAGAGACAAAAATCATCTTATTTGCTTACTGATAAAAATATTTTGAGTACAATTTTAAGGAATTAATACGTGAGGAGGTAAAAGATGAAGTATAAGTAGCGCCATGTTACTTTGAGAAAGTAACATTACTACTACATACACGGGGGTATTTTATTGCATTCGCATTCTCGCTCTGCCTCACCAAACACAACAGTGCACAACATTATTACTCCTTTTAAATCATATGATGGTCTTCACCATCTTCATCACAATCATCATGAAGGGATTTTGTGATGTGATTTGAAGAGGCTAGCTACACCGTAAACATAAGTGAGGATAAAAGAGGGCAACTTACTAGAGAAGGCATGTTATGGTATTGGTATGGTTATGTGAAGTGATGGTCACTCGTTGATGAATCATATGAGGTAGTACACCTTTGGTGCAGTGCAGTGGATTAGCAGGTAGCATAAGACTATAGCAATTAAGTGTAAAACTGTAGGAGATGTAATAGTCGTTCCCCACGCGTTACATAAGTTCACGCGAAATAAAATTCAACTATAGTTGCGTTTTCTCTGTGAATCTCCTCCTTCTGCTAATTAGTCGTTTTATTGTATAATATGTACTTTCTGTTTAGCTAGTGACAAAGCAATTTTATTTAACTCGATATAAAAGTCAAGCCTACAGGTAGGTACACTGCTGTACACTTGGTACACGTTTTTTGCAAATCAAAATATACAATCGCTACTAAACTAAAAATGATTTACAATGCACTAAAACGCTCTAATATAATAAATACTAGTATATAATGGTACTGAGAATTCCGGTGTTTAATTTTTAAAGCATTAACTTCCAAAGCAAGCAAATACAAAGCAATTCCTGTCTACGCAAAACATCCTTTTGAGGAACTAAGAATTTTTACCTTATAAAAAACTCTCTAGAAACCAAAAGACCTCGTGAAATACCTAGTTTTTAATTAAATGTTTATAGATCAGCAAAGCTTCTATGCACGATTAAAAGAGGTTAAGCTTTGTGCCGGATTTGTAGAAATAGCACAGTTAGATGCTTTAGCGAGAGGAGAGGTGACCCGAATTGATTCTTGGTTTCACTATGTACTACATTAGTATCTAAATCGCTTTTGCTTTTGAGATATTGAGTTGCCTATACGGTACACTGGGTACACTTACGATGTTACGATAGTGAGCAAAATACTCTCGATTCCTTTATACATATAATGATACACAACACGTTAATCTGTTTTGGTAACAGATTAAAGCTTGTTATTGCATGCCATTTGTGAATGTATCTACTCCTGGCAAAAATGACCAATCCGATCCAACATTCTAACGAAGATTTAAATGCATATATCCAAAGGCAGTTACTTACAATTAGTTGGTGGGCAGTTCTGATGATCTATTACGTATTTACTAGCCTTTCAACGCAAATGTACCCAACCAAATCAGTTCAATCAACTAAACGAAATGTTTTCCAGTGAAAACAAAATACCTAAACTAAAATGCATATAAGTAAGTAGCTCTCGTTAGGCTTCTGGATGGAAATACGTACGCATTATTTTGAGAAAATTATAGGAGTATACATCATGTAAATATTTGACAATATTATTGATTACAAGCATAAAGATGCAGCATAGATGAGTACTAAGTAAGTAATAGATCGATCTTTAGTTCGATCAAACCGATATTTAAATGAAATATTTGGTCAAAAGTAATTTTGGAATCTACTGCGAAAATCTTTACTATTTATTTATAGAACTATTTAATAGATACTGAACTTCAGGTATTAATTATATTCGCATAGGTAAATGCAAAGGTTGTGTTGTGAAAGTTGTGATGCTGCTGTCATCATCAACAACTCAATTTTACAGTACATTCTTATGATTAGAACTTTAGTTGAATTGACTTTTTTAGGTGCGATTGCATGACATCTTTGGATGCCAGTTCTAACCTTAATTCTAAATATGCATGCATGCTTACATGAATAAAATACAACACCCCAACAGTGATGAATCGCTTGATGTGCATTTGTATTTGTCTCAGTTGTCTTCTTGTATGACGTAATACTGATAACGATTCAAACGTTTAGTGTTTACGACACTTTGACTTTGCCATTCGTTTGCTTCACGGAATAATAGGGATGTTATGGAATGTGACATGAGTCTGCCCTGAAAAATACCGAGTTCTACTCGACATACTTAATGACACGAAACGTAGACTCAAGTGTATTAAATTACAAGCAAAAGTATGTAGTTAAGTAGTTACCCTTAGAAATAATGCTTAGCGTGCGTCTGTAAGAAAATTAGGTACAGACTAAAGGACTACATATACAAATATTACGAGTATGTCGCTTCTCATTTACTCGTAGGGTTGATATTGATGACTTGTTTATTTAGCTTACATCGACACAAATGTCAATTTTTATTGTAGCACTGGAAATTTCCATCCAATTTATGACTTGACGATATCTTTCTCGGTAGCGACAATGAGTTTAAACGATAGCATCGCAGATATGATATGTTTCCACTTGCCATTAACACGTATCGTATCTGGTAACATTACAAGTGTGAGAGCAGATTCGAAGCATCGACGTTTGTACTCTTATGTATGTATCTGTAGTAAAGCCAATAAATAATGCTTACCAAAACAATAATTATTGCCTGCTTTGTTCAGCTCTCTAGAAAATAATGTCTTCTGCAATATGAAACGCCAAATAAGACTGTCGCCTCCCGAGGTCGAGAGAGTCATTTTGTGTTGAACTCTCTTCTAGGCAGACGAGACAGTTCTCTTACATTTGAAATTATGAGTCACAGCTCACCGTGAGAAAGAAAATTGATCTTTGTACTGTTTGTTGCATTAATTTTTATTTTTACTTATGATTATTTATGATCATGTATGCGTGTAATTTTAATAATACTCTCATTGTGTAGGTACTTTGAATTTGAAGTATTAAAGTGTGTGGTAAAGAATATGGAGAAGAAAGAATATTATATGGTTTTGATTATTAACTTACATACCTAATGCATACTTTTTTTAGTGCTGTCAACGTGTCCAATTGCCTATGCTGCTCCTTAGTAGTACTAGGTATGTATGTAACATTTGTATCTGGATGGGCTCCTTCGTTAAATTCTATATAAATTATGTGTCTGCACTATAATATTAACTGTAAGTACTCATATACAATTGTAAGCCAGAAAATAATTACTTTCCATAGCATGTAGATAAACAACCCTTCCCAAATCTCAATAGCGTAATTTATGCTGTCCAATATCAAGTACTACTTATTAAGTAGGAAATAATATGCTTGGGTACAGCAAATAGTTTTAAAACCGAATTCTTTCCATTTTCCATGCAATAAGGCAATGCAGTACTAACTTGCTATTTATACTTCCATCATACATGGCAATGAATAAAATCGTTGTGTACATACATACCATGTGTGTAATATAGGTATAGGCAATGAAGTTGCATTTTCACAAGAATTTAACTTTAAATTTCAAGGTGCGTATGTATTGTGATTGTTGGGTTGGTACAACTTACCAATGCATCATCCTATTACAAATTACAATAATTACATAAACCTAATCGATTAGTGCAACGTGCAGCAATGCTCAGTTTCTCAATTCCGTGTTTATATTACTAATTAGCATTATGTAAGTAAATATGTAGTTCGTTTAACCAGTTATTTATATAGTTCCATCCAAAAGTGGATGCATGTAAGTATCTATGTATATGAACCTATATAGTGTATATATAGCTGCTCTGTACCTAAGATGAATATCTAACTACCTTATTTATGTATTTACTTTGACATTTATTTCGAGATTGCTTTTAAAAGTCTCATTCTTCTTGTTAGCATCATACAGTAGTAATATATACTCGTAGTAAGTAATACCATTTCTACTGAAATGTTAAATAACAAATCATCAGTTGTAATTTCACCGTTTTAAATAATTGAATATACACATTGACTTGAAAGAGTAACCAGTAAAGCAAAGTTTGTCACGAAATGGATGAAGTAATTATGTATCAGAAGTGGAGGATGTAACTTGGTCTGTTATTGGTACAGTTTTGCATCTAATCTATACATCATCACCATATCAGTTTAATTGCCTGGCATAAGCATTTTCAAGTAACTAATAAAAGATAGTGACTCATAACCCTCCTACTTGTGCATGCTATTCATACTTGCTCACATTCACTACGTTAATTTGCATTTATAAAAATACTCAATTCTTGTTTTTTAAATAATATTTTCCATTTCTATTCGATGAGAACGAGAAGGTGTATGTATGCATTGTTGGGAATACAAATAAAGACCTAACCTACACCTACATCTTAATTCTGTTCCTATACAGGCCCAAAGGAATGAGTGCTAAATTAGGAATTGATATTGATAAGCAGATAGATGAGATGAAGATGAAAGTCAGGATAGAAATAATTCGTCAAAATTATCATATAAGGAAACAAATAGTACGTAAACACAATATTAGTTAAGTTTATTATATACCATTATTATTTACTATTATATACCCTTGTTCATTATAAACGTATCATAATATGCAGCTGAGTAATTTATACGAACGAAATGAATCTAGGCACGCAAACAAAATTAAACAGTACCTTGTACATGTAAATACATTAGTAGTACACTTACTACATAGAATGTACAAGTTATACAGGAGAATATGTTTAAAAAAATGTTGCCAAAATCGTTCTTGCATATCAAACCTCCACAATAATAGGAGCTTGACGATTCTTTATTCGCTGGACGATGGCAACTAATTTTCTTAAATTTTCTCCCATGTAGCGCTCAGTAATGATCATAATCATCGTAGTAGCAACGCGACATGACACATAAGCTAGGTAAACAACAGTTTCAAAATTGCCAACATATTGGGATGCTCCTTGAAAAAAATGTTGAACCAAACCAAAGACCACCAACATAAGCAAAAGACTACTCGCATTCCAGAATATCCAGAAGATGACGGAAAAATCAAGCCCCTCCAAATGTTCCTAATAGAAAATGAATAATATCATTAGATTGTACTAGTTGTATGTAACAACGACTTATAGTACAGTACATAATGTAATTTATTATTTCTATTTTTCTATAGAAGGAATGGTTATTATTAGAAGTGTATACCTTAGTGTTCCTCAGGAGCAATTTCCATGTTATGTAGAAATTGCAAAGTCCGAGCATGAAAGCTAGCATATACATGCTAGTGAATCTGCGCAATATACCTATTTAAATAGTTCATCAAAGGACATTATTAATAATTAGTAATTAGGTATGCTAATTTTTTAGAGTTTTCTTAAAAACCGAAAAATCAAAATATATTCATTGCTGAATCGCACCTAGAACACCAGTATACAGTAATAAACCGTATTATAACATAAGTCGACTTACGATATTCAGCCATCTTCTTCTCATGCATTTTATTGGCGTCCGAGAAAATTTGATCTGTTACTGCATCTGCATGGAACATTTCAGCTTGCAATTGGAACATCTCGTGTTCCTTTTTGTTGGACTCAGTGACTGACTCTTTAACAAGATAAACATTTGCCATGATGAACATCAGTCCTACAACCTGGTAATTATAAAATAAATTAGATACAATGTATCAACTTACTATTGCAGCTATGCAATGCAATTATGATTGAATATTGAATGGGTTAGTCAGTAAGTTCAAAGTTCAACATGCACATGTAATATATTTTAAATAAAAAATAGTACCAAATCCATAATGGCGATCGCTGAGCAAATTTTGCGGTAGGATAACATGGTGTAGAATATAGTAAAGTTGGAATTTGTGTAATAATGTGTGCTCTACAGTATTTTTAATACACTTGATATTAGTTAGGTTTAATGTGTTTCCTCAATTCACCCTTATATTCCAGCAATTGTTGAAATGAAATGTATGCTTTTGACGAAGATATCTAACAACTGCTTATTAAATTGAAAAGGGTTAGAAGCCGGAGTCTGGTTGAAGGCTATGCTATGGTGAAAACTATGAAAACCAAACAAAGGGTACGCAAGCAAGCTATAGGATGTTCAATCTGTGAAAGTTAAAAGAACAATGAAATGCATTGCTCCAAGATATTAGTTAGTTGTCATCACATACTTAAGTATTTAATATTTGATTGAATTCTTATGTTATCTTAGGTCAGAATTGTGAAGAGTAAAGTATGGGTAGTGTATATCTTTAATTTTGTATTGTAAGGGTAGTTTCAATTTCAATGCAATTTGACAATGCAATAATATGGGCATTTAGATTGATAAGGTTGGGTTTGTTGAGTAAAATAATTGCATATCTAGGTATCTGCATTGTGTGTAATAAAATCGCATATTCAGCGAACAAGTGATACCCGACTCGCACTATCGCATACCGTGGCTCTGGCTACACAGAACATTCATAAATTGCGTTTATGAGGATGGAATACACTCAACATACAATAGATTTATATAGCCGAGTGAGTGGCTTCCATGAATAGTAGCTGCTGAGTCAAAATCAGTTGAACCAACTTGTGTACATGTAAAATTCACATAGTACTGTCGGTTACATAAATACATACCTACAATATTAGGACATATCTATATGCACAAAATGATTAAACTTACTCCTCGCTCTTCAGTTTTAATAGTGTAAATGAAATACTACTGCAATACTTACTCCGACTCCTACACAATTGTATAGCATAATACGGAGTTTCTTCTACTTTCCCTGCCCTAGTATTACTAGCACTAGCGATATAGATAAATATGTAATATGCACGTACTCATATGAATTGGTTTGGCTTTGGAGATTATTTGAACGAAACAAAATACACAGCCACATTATGCAGTGGGTCGGCTCGACTTAAATCAGAATTGATTCCACGACAATTACCCTCGGCGAAAATTCCCCTCGCGCGACAATTACCCTCGGCGACAATTCCCCTCCGCCACGTCGAAAACGTCTATTCTGTACTTTGCAATGCATTTATAAATAAACGTGTCTCCTTTCTGCTGTTGTGTATGTATTATATTCTATGTTTCCATTTTAACCTGTTTCGTATGCAAGGTATATCCTTATAATATGTATGTATATCCTTCCCAAACCCTGGAGTGCAACAAAAGCATAGACAGAAGAATAGAGAATAGACATTTTCGAAGGGCGGAGGGGAATTTTCGTAGAGGGTAATTGTCGCGAGGTAATTGTCGCGTCACCATCAGAGGGATGTGTGGAAATCGGGGTGTTGAGATGAAATCGCAGAGTATTGTGCCCGAGTACAGATTGTGGCTGACAATATCGTGAAAAATATATGAAGGAAAAAGAAATATTGTCCACGTTCTTATCCGTATCTCACCGAAATCGTGCATCTTAAGTAAGCTATATTGAAAACTGATGTGCTGCTTTGTGGGTCGTGCAAGCTTTATTATATAATATGTAATTATTTGTAATTAGGTACATATCGGCCGCATGCGGATGACATGATTTCAGTAGGTAAGTAGGTATTTAAATTATATAATAATAAGCATAACCTTTGTAAGTTAGGCAAACCATACTTTTCCTTTCTCATACTACTGCACTATTTCCTAAAGACGAATATTTAGTATTTAGGTATTGTTAAATACAGATAATGTGCTTACATTACTGACACGGATGGGATGGATGACCCAAGTACACACACACTGGTGATTTAGTTATACAATGTTTGCATTGCATATGTCATAGGTCATAACATTACAAACTAGAAGAACCAAAATAAAATCGTTATAAGAATTTAAAGTATATATTATTTTTTTGGAAGTATTTATTGTGAGCCCTTTTGAGACGTTTACATATGTATACAATCGAATAACTGTACTTCTGCACATCAAGATGATAAAATTATTATTCAATTAGTAAGTACTTTACTACGTAAGTACAAATATAACCATTTAGGTTTACAGAATAAGCAAAAATATCTGTACTAACTAGTAGTAGTGAAACAAAAACTACAATTACGTCAAAAGCAATAAGCAATTCAAGAATTTGCTCCTTCTACAAAAATATGAATTTTACAAACCGTTTCAAAATTATAAGATAGAAAATCATGGAATATTCATAAATATAACGAAAATAAAGTTGTGCATGCATATACTATGAGTTCATAAAGTTACTCCTGAGTATGGGTATGCCATGTCCGTTATATTATACAGTAGCTGTTTGTGTACTTAGTTAGTAAACTTATTTATGTTAGGAAAGATTTGAGAATTTAGTTTTAATTATTAACTAACATTCATGCCAGTTTCTTAGACCAAAATACGCCCGCAAAACAACACCCTAAAATTTGAAGAAATAAAAGAAACCAGAACCCGTAGAAGTCCGCTCCGTCAATTGGATTCGTTTGGTGAAATATTCCATGGTATCGGTGATACAACACCCAGCCGAGAAAGATGTAGACTGCCACATTAATACCAATCCAGTAGTAAAAAAATACAGCTGCATCCTGTGGGTCCTTTTTCTAATTATTTATGTAAAGAAAAAATATAAACACACTTATACGTGCACTAAATAATGTTTGCAGCTTTTTCCTCATAAAGAGAACATCAAACAGAGGTTATAATTGACGGTATTGTGAAAAAAAAATATTTTCCTACCTTCATAGTACTTATCCAAAGGAAATAGGCTGCAATTCCTTTGGTACAAGCAAGAAGCAGCAGAATCAGCAAGAACATCCATAGGATCAGCAAATCATCTATTAAAATGGAGGTTAAATGTACATAGGCACAGATTTTAATTTTATAATGTGAATGCATATACTTATGTACATACGTTTACATGCAAAGGAAAACTAGAATACTAGTAATAAGTAGAGTTTATAGTGAGCAATTCATATATTATGTATAACGTTAATACACATATTAGAAATAACTAGTAACTATAGATAAGTACTTACTGTACGTTTTGACACCTGAGTACGGAAAACTAAAACTCAATGTCGAATTTTTGATGCTGTCCGATTGAAGCTCGCTTGAATGAAGCATACTCCAATCGTCAGTAGTGGTCTTTATCACAAAAATCAGCAATGTGACAAAAGATCCAAATGACAAAACCTGCAACATATTAGAATAGGGAATTTAATTATATTATCCATTAATTATTCTTCAAAAACAACATAAGACATAACAGCCACATTTATCATATTGAAATGCGTACATAAAATAGAGCTAGGTAGTTTTCATTCTTACCATATCTATACCAGCAACAAAACGGGTGACGGTCCTTGGATGTTTCTCAATGTCCGACATACAGGTATCTATCATCTCCATTTTTTTATTATCAATTTGGCATATGCAGCAGTATGATAATTGTGGTACACTAATACACTTGTATTTGTATAGGTTCTTTGTAGTTTTTGATCTAAAGTAAAAGCTACTGCTACTGTAACTGTAAAAGTTGAAAAGCGAAATGTCCTGAGATCTGGATCTGAAATAATGTACGCCTACAAGAATTGGTGCATACTATGCAAAGTTGTCATTGCTTTCTGCTTTTATAAGCATTTCCTGATAATGTGATTTAGATTCTCTATATATTAAGTAGAGAATTCACAAAGAATACATAAATAATGTGTAATACATAGTAACAGTTTAGTTACAATAGTAATGTTCAAACCGTGCATGGAGCTTTTGCGTTACATTGATGGAGTATGGATGGAAACGGATAGTATAGTCTATCTAGTCTATAGCTATGTAGGTAATAGGATTTTATTGTGTGACAGAGAAACTACTGGAAGGGGCAATGTAATGGACTAAATATGTTTTATACATTGTGAACACAAAGCATATAGATCTGACTAACTATTTAATCAGATTCATTTCTCATTTACTGCAAGTTATTGTTATTCCTTACTTCGTACGTCATTGTTAGTATAGAACAACCCAAGGCTTAAAATACTTGAAGATACACCTAGCTAGTGCTAGTATGTTGTCCATAGTCCATGTTATGCAGTTGTGTTGTACTCAAACGTATCCTGCAATCCAGTGTCTAATTAAAGAAGCTTTATTACATTGCATTGGGATGCTAATGTGAGATAGTAGTTACTTAATGATTGTTGACTGCAACCGTCCCTTCATCGCCGAGATTTACTTTCTTCAATGTATGGCCAACGCTTTACGTAATTACAGAATGTGACATGTGTTTGAGATAAGTACTTATCTTTTACATTATATTTGCTATGAACAAATAAAAATCAGTGATGGACACATACATCTTCAGCTGATTTAAGGGTGTTGGCATATACCTAAATAAATGGGGACAGCAACAGTAGCATCAAAACAAATATTTGTGGTGTCATGATATGATGACTAAGCTCCCACTTCAGGCTGGTTGTAAATAAGGGTCGGGTTCGGTTGTTAACATAAGAATTATGTCTTGCTCGAAAGTAGTACAAAATAAAACCCTTCTTGAGAAACTTATACATTGTGACTCAGTCTGGTAATTATATTTTATAACTCTGACTGAGCTTAGGCAAGAATTGAGATATGGCGATTTAAGAGTGTTCTGTAGTCCGATTCTTTTAGCCTTTATTACCATTCCTTGTAAAGTACTTAGGAGGAAATGAAAAAAACATATAGGTGTGTTATGTTGTAAATATGGTAATACAGCTAATAGTGTAGCTGTAGATAATGAATTGACGTATAGTGATCGTGTCATTGCTGATATTCATAAATAAGCGATGATGGTATAATATGTCTATTATATATTTCAGCATTATATCAATACAAAAATGCAGATGCTACTCGCGATTCTTATTCTCATGTATAGGGTTAACCAAGGAATAGAGCAATGAGAAAAATAATATGTTATCGTATTCAAGATAGATTAGTGATGAATTGTACACCTAAACATTACCTAACTATCTATGATATATGTGTATATTAATAGTACATAATATGTACGTGTAGCAAAGATGCAGCTTATGCAGTTTGAGTAAGGTAACACAATTTTACTATATCTTTAGGATGGAATTATTATCATATAAATTGCGGTAAAATCGATATCAGAATTACTGAAAACACAGAGGTGTAAATACTAATTATCTGTCTGTCTATAATACCTAACCTAATGTATATGGCAATATGTATGAAAAATGCACAACTGTACTTAGAAACACAATCCAGTATATTATTACTTGATGAACTTTGAAATAATTTATGTAAGACAATTGCGTTAAGTATTTACATATTCTCTTAATTTGAGTCTATATGTAGTTTTCACAGCTCCCAGATATCTCATTTTTTGATTCCCTTTCGATCCAGTAAACGGCAATTCCCATAAACACTAAAGTAATATATATCATAATATCTTTATATGAAAGCGCATGTTATATTGAACTATATGGTTATACAATTGCTCTTAGTATGTACTTCATAAATATGACTTGCTGCTATACTCATGAAAACTACATATTATGCAAATGTAAAGTTAATAGAAAATATTTAAAAATTGCAATAAATAGATATATTTATGTAGAAGGGTTTTATTTCTATTTTGTCATCAATCGAGCCATTCCAAACACCACTACTAGTTGCAATTATATTATAGCTAATAATAATTAATCATTCCACTTACGATTTAGTACAAGTAGTAAAAAATTTAGTGTTGTTGTTACTACCGGTCTTCAGGATTGTTACATTAATTAGCCTTCGTGTAAAATTAGTAATTACAGAGTATTGCAAATTCGTTAACACTTTTCAGGTACTCATTACACATTTTGTTATGCATTTTGCTGCTGCAGAGACTTTGTCTTACATAGTTAAATAATATACTATATTAATAGATGTACATAGGTAAATAATCAATAATTAATCATTGTTTTCCACGAAAGCTGAGCCACCCCTAGCACAATAGAATGCAATAGAATTTCCTACCCACCTACGAAAAGGGTTAGGTAATTTAAGTAAAGGTAACTTTCACATATATGTATATGGTGTGTCATACCTAGTATAATCTTACATCTTAAAAGTACTTTAAGAGCTTATGATAATTCGAGTTGACTACACTATTACCATTGAATAGACTGTTTGCCTAATTATAACATAATAAATCTTTTCTATACATTAGTAAATAGGTTATTTCGATTTTTTAATTCAATATCTTAATTGTTGCACTATGATGGGGACGTAAAGCGTTGAGGTACTCTAGACATTTTCAAACTTTACAAGTCTAACTTGAAACCCTATGCAAATTCACAAATCTGGTAGCTGCTGCTTTATGTATTGGTAATTGGTAGGCAAGCATATAAAATGACTATTTGCAAATAATTTCAGCGCAATATGGGATCAAAATCCTTTGTACACATTTCTGTGTCAATTCTGACCGAATAACCTACCTATTTCTGCATATACATATTGTGTAGTTACATTTAATTACACATCGAGAGCTTATATATAATACTACTAGGTGAAAGGTACATCTACGACATAGAGGGTTTAATACAATCATCATAAGACGGTGGAGGAGGCTCAACAATAGGTAAATCGGATGGAGGGTTATAGTAAAAGTAAACAGCTCCGGAAGAATGTTGGTTGCATGGCATTATTATATTGGCATTACCTACGGAATATGCAATGGCTGACTCTAATTCTTTCATATACTGAACAACAACATATATAGATGTTCCCCGTACGAGGATATTTGCCAAGAGAAATAGGAGCCCAGCTAATGGTCTGACTTCAGGATGGCAAAACAGATTTACGACAATCAAGGTCATGAAGAACATGGTTACAGCTCGCCAAAATTTACACATCTTTAGAGAGTATTCCGGTTGCTTCCCCTGTTTCCACAAGATTTTATAATATTATATGTTAATAATTCAAAAAGTATAATATTTTTCTAAAATCAGGCACATTACTATAGGTGTGCTGTGTAAATAATTATGAGTATTATGATTATGACTTCAAACTTACAGCTTCACTTGCGGTTAGCAATTTGACTGCTGCAATTACTTGGAGAATTATCGCCGCTGTACAAGTCAATGCTGCTGTCCACATTACTAGAATGAAGTAAAGACCTAAAAGATTAACAAGCTTAATGCGTATCATCTTAATAAGCAACATAACAATATAGTAATGTTTTTATATATTAAATCAAACAAGTAAAGGGAAGATGTATTGCAATTATCGAAGGTATAGTTTCTCTAGCTGAAATTCTTACTAGCTCGATCCAAGCGTTCTCCAAGGGAGGTTGACGCAACACCCGCAAAAATTATTAGGATAAAGTCGATTCCCAGTGACATACTTGATAATACCTAATACAGAGAGTAATTTTGTGTTAAAATATATTCAGGAGCGAAAATTATTTTTTACTTATAACCTAGCAGGCATAAAGATTAGTGTTACTTCTTACAATATCGACGATAGCAATAAACCGAGTTCTGGTGCGGTATCGAAAATTAAACTGTTCCATTGTTTTTATTCTTTGATATCTTGAAAGGAGTAAGTCAATTCACGGAGGGCAGTTCAGGCAAGAGATTCAGCTACGCAATATCACCCAGAACATTTTTTAGACAATAAAGTTCCCTTAGCTAAACCTTTGTCTAAAATGTTTTCGTGTATTCACAATTCACAGACAGTAATTTTACAATATGCAGAGAAATTAGCTTATAGGAATCGGAAGTTGTAGTTTCCGATGTGAAGTGAAATTTAAAAAATCTATTTTTGGATTTGTTTTGTACGCTTCTTCATTAGTACGGTCATAAAAGATTGAACACGAAAAGTTAGTATTACACTTACTTACAACACAAGCAATCGTAGTTTTCCACATAAATTTTAAGTAGTATGAGAAGATAGGTAAAACTGCCAAGCCACCATATACAGCCCGCCCGAGTGAGTGTAATGTTGCATAATCGTAATAAATATCCATATAAAC
>JAQFYC010000810.1:0-45737 GCA_034694165.1 Tomocerus mixtus
GGAATTTCTCGGGAATTCCCGGGAATTTCCCGTTTCCCGGGAATCTCAAAAGGTCCGGGAAATATATCCCCTAATTGAATCCTATTCATTGTGAGATACAAAGATGATTTTCCTAAGCTTAAATATGTATTCTTAGAATGAATTGTAATTAAATTCTTGGATTTGTTTTGCAAAATGTTGTAATGCATAGTTTGGCTTTTTATTCAAAGCCACAGCCCCCCAACCATTTCCCTTGTCGATAAGAGTTTAATCAACTTTCATGAAGCAATGATGCATTTTAAGAATTATTTCTTCAAATCTTCACACAAAGCAGCATTAATTGACCCCTGACCCTGGTAAAAACTTATTTGTACCTGAAAATGCTTAAATGATTGAGAAAATGAGTCCTGTGAGATGCATACTACTACTAATATTATGAAAATGGTTAAGATATAAGTAAAATTCAGGCATAAAGTGATAAATTATGCTTACGGGGTAACTTAGGAGGCTTGAATCTTGTACAGCTTAGCCAATTAAATGTAGTCTGGCCTGCTTTCTCATCTCCTGACATTGGTGACAGTTGCTCACAAGAATCTTGCAACAAAGTGAAGCAAGTGTCATCCTGGAAACTCTTTTGCTTTTTTATTATCTCACTTTCTGAAGTTTCCTTCCGGAGTAAACTATCAATACTGAAATCGAAAGTTGGTTTGCAAGGTTTGAGCAACGGGTTGACTTTCTCCACACAGAACATGTTGACTTTGTTCCCGATGACGATGACAATGATGTTAAGTAAGATGCTGAAGAATGATAACGATAAGTAAAAGATAACAAGGGATCTTCTTGTATATCCGCGTGTTTCTCCAGTGTTTGTAACTGATCGGTGTTATCGGCACAACTAATCTTGTTCAAAAAAGTTACATCTATTAAGTAAACATAAACTGTTTCATCTTCATCAAAGTACAATGCACCAATGTACTTACATACATCAAAAATACGAGGTGATCTATACAAAATACATAGAGGAATACGCAAGAAAGCTTATGGAAATGGAAGCTCTGTCTCTTTTAATGTTAATACTTTGGAAGATTTAATTTATGAATTTAGGGATGACACTGGATAATCCTGAGGTTTTTGATTGGATACCCAGTTTTTCATGGTATTTGTTAAGAACAACCTTCTTTCTTCTTTTAGAAGATCGGATTACACGCATCAATAGGGATACTACCCTCTTGCATTGCATATAACGTGGTACCTACATAGAAATAGCAAGGAAGGGTATATAACGAAATACTGTTCCGGTACAAACAGATAAGTACACGAAGGTATTAAGGCATTATCTATGTACATTAAAACATTTTTCAAAGGTACCTTCCTATATAGATTAGTTTAAGTCTGAGAGATAGTGATAGCGATAGGAGCATCCTATTCATAAAATATAATCCCTTGCTCTTTTCAAAGTCTCTGTGATGTGGTGTGGCCGAGTACTCAGTTGTCTGCCCTAATGCTAATCGAAACTTGGAAACAAATGTACTTATGTAATATGATGTATTTATCAACAACTACCTATAAGTACTTCACAAAACAAACTTACGATCATTTTAATGTGATACATTATTGTTGAAACCTTTCCAGAAGCTTAAGCTAACCGAAATGCTATTACTTGCATTCATCCGTACATGTAATCGGCTTTTTGAAATACAATTTCTGGTAAACACAAACACACCTCATAAATAAACAGTGGTAAGCGTTGTAGAAAAAAGGAGCTTGTACTATTATCAAAAAATTATTTGCATTGTTTATCATTGTGAGTATCATGGCGACCATTGTGATTAAATTTTCATGAAATACCACCTTGTCCCACGTCTGGGGTAAATTGAGATCAACTGTTGTATTTCTGATGTCAACAGCTTACCAACGACACCTCATTTGCCATATGTTGCAAGTTGCAATTTCAAAAAATGGGGGGCGGGGTCAAAATTCAGAGGGGGTGGGCCGGTTTACTCCATTTTTAATAGATCTCACCGAAGGAGTAATGGGGTTAACAGACGGACAGACAGACACAACAAATACATAAAGTAGACAAGCTCCTTAATAATATATAGGTAAGCAATACGTAGAACATGATACAGATACAAAGCACATTACAGTGTGTAATCTGTGTATTGTATGCATAAATAATTTTTAAACATAAAAGACTACACAGTAAAACTAATAATAGAAGAGCTCGGACACACAATATGGCCCTTTATAAAAACACACTAATGTTTATTATTTCCACAACTTTTCTCAGCTTTCCCTTTTAACCAATTCAAGACTGTAAAAAGGATTGTAAAAGTTTGCCCGTTTATATAATTAGATCGAAATAAGAATTCAACTGACAGACAGCTTACTTATTATCTCGTTCTTCAAAGGAGGAGAATTTCAGTAATCATTAGCTCCCCCATGAAAGCCAAGCCATATTCATAGGGTTATTGTAATTTTGCTTTCTAAGGAGATACGTACTACATTATAATACTATTTTTACGCTTTGTGATATTGATATTATTATTACAAAGAATATTTTCCGCAAACTTCCCTCCTATGATTCAATAAACAATAATAGTATACATTTCGTATTCTTTGTGAAATCTTTTTGTGAATTTAGTGAATTTATTCCTCAAGAACTAACAATAGCTTTCAATTTAACGAGGTAGATATTGTATTATTTAACTCCTTGTACAATTAGCAAAGAATCAAAGAATATTGCGACGAAGTTGTTTTATAACTACATGCACCATGCACTACAGCTTTCCTGTGTACCTGTCTTTCTGCTGATTCTTTTCATAAGCATGCATTATGTAAAATGTTAATGAGCAAGAGATGCCCAATACTGTAGAGGCTATGTTTAAGCATATAGGTATAATGTATACATCTTTAATGTGAATTCTGGTGTTTTGTTTCATATATCTTTTAAAGATATTGGTATGGTAAAAAAGGGTTAGCTTACTTGCTGCTAGCCAGCAGGTGACATTTTGTTATCATGTTTTCTAATAAACATCGTGAATTATTGTCATTGTTATCATTGTCTCGCTATTAGGTTGTGTAAGCTAGCTTTTCGACGCATTATTACTATGTAATACTTTAAGAGTTAATATTAAGTACTTATGCTAGTTTTAAGCAGCTGGATGCCGATGCTCTACTTATTATGTATCGCTAGATACATCATCAAAAGACAAAGGCCGGGTGTCCGTGACGTTCGGTTGTGATGTTACACCATCAATTCATTTGCACACTACACTACACAAGTGTACCATAATGTGAGATTTTGTTTGAATTTAGTAATAAATGTCTCTAATAGGACATAAACTGCTTTCATCAACAAAACCGGTAATTTAGTGAGAAACATTTTAAAAAATTGATTACGGCAATACATAAAGACATCCGTTTGATCGGTTTATTATTCTTGCTTATATGTACTAATTAACATAATATGCTAACAACTAAAGCTGCTGCAACTATGTACACAGATATGAAAACAGGCAATATTATGTAATCGTATATTGTCCGCATGTCAATGATTAATACTTACGGTATGCCTTCTGGTTTAGGAATTCGATTAACAATAAGTATTGGATGACACAGTTTTGTTTTATTTTGTTGCACTTTGGCTTGAATTACTCATATCTGGGTTATTAAATTCCTGTGTAGTACGCTTCCTTGGACTTGCGATGACACAAGTCAAAGATAGAAGCGACACATCATCTACCCGAGAGTTAGGGACATTTGGGACTCTGCGTGACAGAATGTTATGTGAGTCACGTCACCTTAATACTTGTCTGCTCGGTCTCGGTGGTAGGTGTGAAAAAGAAGTAGCCCTTTTTATTAAGTATTAAATTTCCTAAATCGTTTTTCGTTTTCCGATTGAGCTAAGCCTTGCAGTAGTTGCAGTGTTAAAAATAAACAGAGGCACAGAGTAAAGCAGACTAGACTAAAAAATTCCATGAATATGTAAAGGTACCTATAAAAGTAATGGCTACACGCCTAGTACAACACCAACCCTGTATGCATGTCTTATATAATGACGTAAGCAACGCTAGTTTAAAAAAACAAACCGAATAGGTATAGTTTGGCAGCAGAACTCTTATTAATCAATTGACTGAGGTGTTACTTCTGCCACAGACATGTAACAAAATCTTAGTATGACAAAATGGTAACAAACAGGACAGGCACAAGGCCCACTGTTCAGGGAACATTATACTTAGATTTTGAACATGCAATGTCAGTGTGTCCCTCCCTATCATATTCCTTGTTGCTGAGATAAAAGGGTAACTTTCTAACACCAAAGGTTTGATCCACAAAATCCAATCCATATCTTTAAAATAAGTATACAAAATAAGTAAGCAGTTTATGAGCTCCATATATAGATTAATTAAAAATCTATATTTTAAATTGTTAAGTAAATGTACAATAATCTCATCTTGTACTATAAAAATATACAACACCCAATTTCTCTTACTTTTGTTTAATTTTGAGTAAATGCATGTTAAATATGGGCAAATTTTTCGTAGTACTATGTTAAATGAAAATAAAAATTATTCATTTACTTGTATGTATTAAGTAACTTAGCGTAAAGCAAGCAACAAAGATAAGATGAGCCGATAATGTGTATAGATAAGTAACTTACCTCTTTAGGTTTGCGTGGTTGGAACCAATAAAATCCAGTGATAGAGACAGTAATTGTAAAAGATAACTTTTAATGCTGCAATGGTGCTAGTGGCTTGCGAATAAATGAAATTGTTTTCTTTAAGGATGCTGATTAGGTCTAATTGTCTATAATACTTGATAAAGATAACTTTATTAATTTAGTTATTTCATACGAAATAGATTTATTAGTAATTTAAGTTATTATTTTGTTTCCTCCCCGCAAAAACCATGAAACCACAAAATACTACACATAAAATAAACGGAACAACGTAAGTGTAGCCTAAAATGTGTAAAGCGTTACAGAAACAGAAAAAGATGTATTAAAGCAGTTATGCTTTAATTAAATTGTGGACGAGGTATGGCATATAAGTATGTAGGTATGTGTATATATGTACCTATTTAATTTAATTACAATTGTATTTGTTTTACCTAACTGTATATATTAATTGTAGATTAGTACAAATTTCCTTCCAGAAATATAGAAATGGAAAGCAGGACCATATAGTACATAGTCAGGTCAGAGGTTTCTCTTTGGTTTAACTTATTGTTAAAGGAAGAGTTGACCTGCGAGACACCATTACCAATGCCACTCTGTATTACTTTAAATAAGTTTCTTAGAAGGAAAATATTTATTTTAATGTAAAAGAGCATCTCCTATTCTATATTATTATTCAACACTCATATGCGTAGTCAATATTTTGCATTTTTGTATATTAATATCCTCTTACCGCAGGCGTTTGCCCATTAACCAATACCACACACTGGATCACGGACGCCGGACGTTGTGCAAAGGCTATTAATTCCATTCGAAAGGAAATTGAAATACTAAATCATCAACATTTTATTTGCCCATTTACTTCAGTTAAAATGTCGCAGAGAAAGAAAAACAATTTTATTAAACTATGAGTATAATACCTACTTATGCAGAATATGAAAGTATTAATTAACATACAATTTCCATTAAAGCCTTCAAAACCGCAACAAAGCAAGGAAAATAAGAATTCTTAAAAGTTAGCTATAATATTATTCGTTCTATCCTATGTAAACTAACTCAAGGCAATATTGGCTAAATAAGTAAAGCAAGGCGTTTCATCTGTAAAACATTTCAAGAAGCTCGAACCACTTCCGTCCTCAATTATTTTCTGCAAGTACGAGGAATTCATTTATTAATAGCATACCTATAGACCATTTTAGTGTGTAAAAGCTTATATTACGAAATTAATAACCTAAAAGGATACATTATTAAAGCATAATAGGTATTTATAACATTAATAATTTCTAGTAAACTCCAGAATCCTGAAAATCCAGAAACTAAATAACAAATAAATACGTACGAGTACATTCATTAAATTAGCAAATACTTAAGCTTAGACTTTCATGCAAACAATCCCTAAGTTGAAGAGCACGTTGACGTTAATAAATTGAGCCCACCGCATTACAGGAAAGACAAACATTAATTTATGCAATTTATTGCTTGTGTACATGCACAGATTTAATTATATACACTGCCTAACTGTTTAAGAACGCAGTACCTAAGATTCTACCTAAGATTTCCCCAAAAAGTGCAATTTAAATTTTTATTAATGTAGCAATATCTAAATTGCATAGAATATTTGACACATACTATTTATTACGCAAAGATAACTGAGATTCTCAAGTGCATCTAAGTACATATAATAATATGTAATGTAAGGGTTAATAAGTTCTCAACACAAACATGAGCGGTAAGGGGTTTGAAGGGATAAGAAGATGTATGCAACAAAATGGTACACATAGATGAATGAGATTAATGTTTTGTTAAAATTCTAACGAAATGGTGAATAGAGATGTTCATTTCAGTTTCTCGGACTAAGTACACTAAAGTACCTATCCAATATGTACACGAACAGACAGATATATTATTCAACTTCGGCTCAACGAGCAAGGGTCCAGTTAAGTAAGGCAAACTCATCCTCAGATTAATGTTACATAAACAGATACAATGAGACCGTCGATCTGTCAAACTTACTCAGCTCTCAACTGAAGACTCGACACGAGTCATACGGAAAATCATCCTTTGGGAAATAAATATCCAGTTACATGAGTGCATTCAATTTTAGTACTTCCATGTTCCCTACACACTAAATGCTAAATACCTTCTTATAACCTATAATGCATTACATTTGTATAATGCAGGATATTTTTCTCCAGTAGCGAACTTTTAGTAACCATAATCTATACTATAGCACAAGACATGCAGATAGTATACATAATGTATACATTTGTAATGTTTTGAGAGTAGGAATAACCGCAACCCCATTAAACTGCACCGTGCACCCTTAATAATGAATGAATACATAAATAAGTTGTTTTCCTATTGCAGTATGTATCCATATAATGGGCTGTGAAAAGGAAAATGGGAATATTCATTATCTTTTATCTGTCAAAAAGAGAACAGATTAATTTCATAAACATTGCACATAGACATAATACTTTGTATAGTATCTTGTATCTATACCAGTACAAATAAATGATACATAAAACAAAGTGGCCACCAGCAATACAAAGTTACAACACAAGATGGGCATTCATTCATATTGTCAATACATACTATTATATTTTTGGCACGGGACATCAACCAGCATCATAGTAATCAGTACACAAAGAACAAACTTGCTCCCTCGAGGGGAATAGCTATTACATATAATATGGAACTTTCTTAAAACATTTATGTACTATGTATTGAATTTCTGCTCTGTATCTGTAACTACATAGCTATAGCACAAGTAAACTTTTTTCTTTGCAACAGGGTGGCCTGGCCTGGCCATATTTTAAAGAAAGAGGATAAAGATCCATTAAGTTATAACCATTACGATTACGATATATATGTACATAGGTCTGTATGTTGTTGGGATGAGACTCCAAAATCCAAACTGTCAACAAGCCTTACTCTCTTAATCTCCATAAACACTACCTTATGTACTTATCGTTGGGCATTGGGCTTAATTAGAATGAGGTTTTAAGTTGAGAAGACATGCACTTGAGTAATTGTTACTGCATACTATACATGTTAATACATAATGTTCTTGAAGCTAATCATTTACTTATGTATTAAGTTGAGACTTTGTTTGCTCACTTATTGTCAGGTAATTGTTATCTGTCATCGTATTACTTACGTTTGTTTATCTTCCGAAGATGCGGTGAAGTGGAGTGTAGGCGTAGGCTTCATCACATTGTTCTTCATACAAATGTAGGAGGATATCATGATATCACACATAATCATACCTATCCGTATCTTATTGTTATTACAATAAGACTCCCTTCATGATAATGATAATAGATCCATTACCAGATTACATCTGTTTACCTGCTATTATCCTTAGCTGTTATGTTATGGTACACATAAATAAATAGATAAGTACTAAGTAATAGGTAGTTTCTTTATAATGGTACTTGCATTTAATATACGTATTCTATGTAGTATCAATTCAATACATATTTATTACAATAGGTTCATTCGCTGCGCTATAAAGCTGTAATTCATTTGAAGGATCATTCCATTATTATTCCAATACTCATCTCATTAAACAAATGTAAAGGGTCTGACCTATAGCTATGTAAACGAAACCACACCACAACGTAAAAGGGCCAGCAGACCATTGAAGTATAGACAAAACACAAACTTATACTAGCACACAGTTCATTGTTGTATTGTTAAGCTAACAAATTGTTATTCTACGTACTTTGCTCTAATGTGAAATAGATTACGGAGCGATTATCTCTTCATTCACAACTCCCAAATGAGAAGCGTCAGGATTTAATCCTACAGACTACAGACTATACTAGCAAAGTTTCACTTAAATAAAAATAATCTTTCTTATCGGTCAGTTATATGACCGCATGTACAATATTAGTATATCTTACATGTACATGTGTTATAGAAATAACATTTAGGTAGCTTAAGCTCAAATCGAATGCTAATTGTACGAGTTCTAAGTAACATTTCTCCTAAAAAAGCTTGTAATACTATCTGTGACTCGTGTATTCTTAAATAATAGGAAACAAAACAATATTGTAGCATTTATTGTAGCTTAAGGCTGAATAATGGAATTGACCTCGGTCTTCACAACTGGACGATTTGCCTTGGCTTGTGCCCACTGTTCCTTTCGTCCCTTTAAAAACCTTTATGAAAACTTCTAATCGCACCTGCCCTGCGAATTACTACATAAAATGCTTCATTTCTGGTGTGCATATAGAAAAATGTTAAAAAAATACATAAATTATATCCATCACAAAATCTGAAAAATGTTGGCGAGCTTAATGATGCTTTGCTATGATAAATTAGAGTAATTGGATCACAGTCGTTGTATATTATTACTTTTACTTTATTTGTAGTTATATTATGTTGTATATTATACAAAGATGAGTTCATTCAATTTTCATGTAAAAATTAAAACCAAAGCTGCAAATTTCCGTTTGTTTACGTTTACATTACAGTACAGTACAACGATAATCTTAATTCAGCTATCATTATGTTGTTTATACTTATATTATTCTTAAATATGTTATAGGGTCATTTTCTTACAAGAGTTTCTATAATACGCTCGCAGGAGTTGAAGAAAATGTGTTGTTTCTGTAGAATCTAGTTATCATTGGCGACTTCCTTAGAACTTACACAATACAAAGCATTCCGCAGGCCTTTATGACGCTTCTTTCAATATTATGTCGCAATTATTGCTTAAAAAACGTACAAATAAGTAGCATCAACGCTTCCTTCCATATTCAATACCTTTATACCCAACCAAAGCTACAGAGCGAGATACTAATACAATATTAGCTAATTCATAATAATAATAACTATTACGTAGTAGTGTGTTTAACTTATAAGGTCACCCAACCAATAATAATAATCTTACGAAATACAACTATATGAACACGAACGAACTATTTAACCAAACAAGAGCAACTTCTACCGACTACTACATTTAACTAACTATAATAATATTCCTTGTGGATCGATCGTTTAGTATACATGCAATTTCATTGGGTATTTATAGTACAAACTTTATATACAATTGATTGAACATACTTTTATAACACAGGCAAACAACCACGATGTTGTTTCTCACCTCTAGTAATAAAGTAAAACGAGAACAGCTAAAAGTCGGTTTTTTTTGAATAAGTTAAGCTATTTAGTTAGGTACATTTAAAGGAAGTATTTACCAAGAAAATGCAAACACATATTCTCGACAGTGTAATGTAAAATGCAAATTAAAACAGGAAGATCAATCGATCAACAAAAATTTCAACTACTCTGACTACAGTCCAGTCCAGCAGTCTATTAATATTCATTGAGTGTACAATACGAACAATTCCACAAGGTTAAAGGTTGCAAATTTGAAATACATAATAATACAAGATTCTAATTCTATCTAATAGTCGAGTTGAACTTGAGATTGAAATACATGAACAGTGAAGTAGTAAAAAATATCATTATTACATAAAGGAGTGTGGTATTGGTATTTATGGTATACTGTGAAAGGATTTGAGCAAAATGTTATGTCCAGCTGTGAAAGATATTATACATATAAATGAGGTAAATAAAATAGTTCACAATCATATAAAAAATGAATACGTTCCTTAAAGTCCTATTTGAAGGTACAGAAATTGTAAAGAGTTTTTGCGAAGAAAATTCATAAAATTCATGGAGATTGAGACTGCACAAGTTTTATGGGTCTGCTAAGTGCTAAAGTAAATTGATTTTCATAATATGCAATGCAAAATTCTTGCAAATCTTAAGTTAGTCTCCAAAAGTAGGAAAGGCGTATTTTAAGCATTTTGCAAAACTTTTAATAAAAATTCAATTTACCTTAGCCATTGAAGTCTACTCTAATCTGTCTGTAAGCTGTCAACTAATCGAAAATTGAAAATATGAAGTAAAGACGACATAATCATTCATGGCACTATAAATATTGATACGAATACAATGACAATGACGAAACTAAAGTTAGTGAAACACAAGTTACATATAATTATATAATTATTTCGCATCTTGGGAAGCAGTCTACCTTATTCAATGTGTAACTAGTAACGTTAACGTTAATAACATATCGGCAGGGTTAAGTCTAACGCAACTAAACCTTAATAAACTTACATTTAATTAGATTACATAAGATACTAAACGTAAACGTATATTCTATCTACATAATAATATAAGATAAGACTGCAAAGTGCTCAGACAAAAACAGTCGAATCGAAATGCAATTTCCAGGTGGGAACATCAGGCAGGTCATACATAAACCAGACCACCCTATTCTGTACCAAATCAAACGATGATAATGATACATTAACATTATTTCTTTGTAGCAGTTGTCTTGTATTTGGTAAGGCATAGTGTTTGCTTTGCTCGTGCTAGTTTTGAAAACACATCTACCTTACTAATACAAAAACCAAACCAGACCACAGGACACGGACAAACGAGAACAAAAACGACGACACACCAAACCTAATAGGTCAGGCCAAACAAAATACATAAATACATGCACAGACGACAGAAAGAACTTTAAAGAATCACTCTCAAAAATCACAGTTCACTCTCGCTCACCACAACACGACCAAAAATGATAACGATTCTTCAGAACAGAATGCATTGACAATGTTATAATGCATCTAAGTAAATCGATGGGTTAAATATTACAGAATTCAGCAACGCAAACACTAACTATATTATATTTTTGCTAACTACTTACAAAAACATTTCATTTTAGCTACATCGCTACAGATCCTATGCAAAAATTATACTTCAGCTCAGCGACACCGCTTTTATAGCTTACCAAAGTCAGATATTATTATGCTAAACCTACCGATACCACACCACCACAAATAAACATGAACTGCAACGAATTCTAACGACTTTTTGCAATTATTACGGACAAATGAAATGCTAATCCAGATTTTCTCCCTAAAGCAATTCTAGACAAGGTATTATTCTTAATTACCTTACTAATTGATAATAGGTACCTAAATTAAATATTATTGTCTAAATAATGTAATCATTAATTGTTAGCTAAACAACATCAATACCAAAATTATAAAAACCTGAGTGAAAAGCTACATACGTTATATTGCTAATGAATGGTTGACTTTTAAGGTTAGGATTAATTGCAAATGAGTATAATGTTATTAATTATGGGTTAGGGCACCTATAAAAGTTGAGTTGAGGCCTTAAGGCATTACCTACTAATAATGCCTTTAAATACCTAGCTATCTTCCGCTATCTTGAATTTTTGCTTACAGAATCCGTATCTTATAGTATTATCGTCCATATTGTATTTAAAATTGGCAATATTGGCTATCGATACATCGATGGATTATGTTTAGCTTACGCACATATGCTTAATTAGTGTATTCCCTTAGCTTAGAATAGAATAGTTGCTTAGTTAGCTATTATATTCTATTAATTATACATACATACAATACCATATATTTAAAATTATTGTAAGTATAAGTAGCTAAAGTCTATTGTTATAATATTATCTCTTCTTCAATTGATTGTAATGCAATCAATCTAACTGTCGCCATTACATACTGTTACTTTTGAGGAACAAGCACTTTTACACAGTTTATATTGAACACCAATAACTTAGCGAAGAAGTAACAAAATTCTTAGATTAGTCAAAGTCAATTATTTAGATCTCAGTCCAACAGCATAACACAAACGTGTTCCCTTCCCTCTCCAAGCTGAGCCTTCCCCTTTCTTTTAAACGTAAACTTGGAATTTTTAATCTCTTTTCCATTATATTTTTGATTCTGTTTTTGTTTCGCTAATACTGGATGTTATAGTTAAGTTACAAAAACTCTGATTCTGATTCACAAAACCGGTTCTTGAAAGAATTCGTGTTGTCGCCGTATTTTAGTTTTTTCTATCTTTCTGAATGCGTTTTTACAATAGACGTTTAATTTCGTATCTAACTATTAGTTGCTGTGTATTATGTCGTTAATAAATGGCAATATATACCTCGCTCTAAAAGGACTATTCTAGTTAGGGCCAAATGCATCGTGTTATATTACTATTAATTAGTTAATACATGCAGAACTAACAAACTCATACAACTTACATAAAATCATTGAACGTGAACATAAAACGAAAAAAGGAAAGTTACCGATACTTCTAATCGTAAGGACTAAACAAACAATGAGTCAGTAATAAAACCAAATTTACGACAAGTTAAGTTGCATTAAATTAAAGAAAACACAATGCGGAAAATTTTAGTAATTATAAGCCTACGTAGCTCTGGATTCAATTAACCATTAGCGTGTGAGATTCAATAGGAGGGGAAGAGTCGTATAACGTATCTGTGTCTTGCGTAGGCTCCCCTTGTAATTGGCACTGATTGCTCAACGTTCCAGCTCCACAGTCACAAAAGAATCTACAGAAACAATTATTGATGAGTAAACACACAGAATACGAAGAATCCTCATAATAATTTGTGGAACAAACAAAATTACCTATCGTGTCGAATAAATTCAATGTCATGGCCAGCGTGGCAAGTCTTTATACAGTTAACGCAAATTGCATTGCGATCAGTTGTGTTGCACGTTCGACACCGGTAAAAGTCGTGCATGGGAAAACTGGTGTATGACGATATCTTGTACAAACACTGTCCGTTTGCCACTGCTTTCTCTACCGCATCTTGATTGTTAAATATCTTATTTCCTGATAAAATAGCAAGAATAGTGTTATTAATCCGTGGAAAAACTAAAAAATATGAAATAATTTACAATTACTTGAAAAAAGCCTGTTCGTATAATTTATTACCTCTACAGATAGGATGAACACCGCTAGCTAAACAAAGACCACCGAAGCGATTATTAAATATCTGATTGTGCTCCAATGTAGCCGTTGCATTATTAGTTATTTCAACTCCAGCTGCTAAACCATCAAAAATCCGATTCCGCCTCAAAATTGGATGACTTTGTGTTGAGATTAACACACCAGCTTGAGCATTACGACATATATCATTTTCTTCGAGAATTCCTTTGCCTCCGTTAAAAATGCAGATCCCACCGTCCCGGCCATCATAAATTTTATTTCGCCGTAGCGTGGGATTCGAATCAGTTTTAATCCACACACCAGCCATTGCATTATCGAAAATTTCGTTATTTTCCAACAAGCCGAGTCCGCCGTTGTAAACTAAAACACCTCCATTTTGACCGCCCCAAATTTTGTTTCCTCGGATTACTGGATTACTGCCAGTTCTGTGTAAAATCATTAACAAATTCATCATTAAAGTTAAAGTTAGGCATAAAATAATAAACTTCTTAACAAACAAAATTAAACTATTGTCGAAAATGGCAATAAATCTTCATTATTTCTTACCTAATTTGCACACCAGAGTACAAATGATTGAATATGTCATTATCTTCAAGTCTTCCATGCCCATTGTCGTAGAAGTAAACTCCAACTTGCTTGCCGGAATGGATCCGATTTCTTCGCAACACAGGAGTAGAGCCCGTGGTAATCCAAACACCAGCCAAAGAATTGGCATAAACTTCGTTTTCTTCGATTAAACCTTGTCCTTTTTCATGAACATAGATGCCTCCGTGCTGTCCATGGTGTATCTTATTATGTCTTACAATTGGATCACTATTAGTACGAATTTGGATACCAGCCAGAGCATTACCTAAGATAACACGGGAGAAAATAAATGTAGAAAGCCAGAAAAGTATGGATCGTTTAATTAGATTACAGGGTATAACATAAATTACCATAAATATTATTATGCTCTATCAGACCGCGACCCTCCCCGAATATGTAGACGCCTCCTTGGTGTCCATTATATATTTCATTACGACGTATTGTGGGATTGCTATTGGACGTAATCCAAACACCAGCGAAATTATTTGAGTGTATTTTATTCTCAATAAATTGTCCTTGACCATTTTCATGCACGTATATTCCTCCAGTCTGTCCATGATGAATCTCACAGTGAACTACAGTCGGATTTGCGCCAGCTTTCACTTCGAAACCAGCTATACGATTATTGTGAATGTCGTTTGCTTCAAAATAACCCTGTTGGAAACAGATTCAAAATTTTTTATTGTAGCAAAATGCAAATACAACATAAAAATACATCAGCACAATTTTAGCCAATGAATGTAAGTAAAGTAATTGGAATTACCAGGCCATTATCAAAGGTAAATATCCCAACATCTCTTCCGTGGTGAATATGATTCCGTCTCATAATGGGGTTCGCAAAATTCTTTACCCATATCCCCGCAAGAGCATTTCTGCTAATTTCATTGTCTTCGTACGTCCCATGAGCATAGTCAGTTACATATAAGCCCACATTCTCACAGTCACTAATGTCGCAAAATCTTATGCATGGTTCTGCTCCCGTTCCATTAACACATACAGCTGCTCCAACTATTTACATTTGCAATTTAAAAATATTGTCACAATTGAACATTCCACTAAATAATCAGGAAAAATTTGGTAAGTTTAAAATAGATAAACATACCTGCAGAAAGACTGCGTATTATACAATGGTCAACAGTCGGGGCGCTGCTATCTTTAACCTCGAGGCAATAATGTTTGTGATGGGGAGCGCTGGAGGCTCCTACATCTGGAGCAAATTTTAACGTTACATAGCCCAAGTATGCATGTTGAGCTCCTTCAACAAACATAACAGTAGACTCCCGATCTGTTTCCAGGATAACATTTTCTGCCACTGTTCCTGGTGCTGAACCGATAATCTGAAAATAGTTTCAAATAAATTATGCCGAAATTCGAATTGGTTAGGGCATAGGGTGACAGTCTACATCTGTTTTCTATCTCGAAACCGCAAATATTATACAAGAAAAGTTAATACGTACCTCTGCATTGGTATCGATAATTAGCAGCTCTCCCACATATTTCCCAGTGTGAACAAATATTAAGGGATTGTCTCCTCCCATACTAATAGCAGTCTGAATTGTATCTACACACAGAATATTCCTTCCGGAGAGATTGTCCGTGTACATTTCTTGGCAGCCTTGTCTTACGTGAACTCCTCGATAAAGTTGTTTAAACGATTCTTTCCATGGATTATCGTAGTCGCATTCGTCACATGGAACCATCTCAAATTTGGCTGGGCCTTGTTTGAACAATGGGAGATCGTACTCAAACAGCCGCTGATAAAGCGTTTTCCTATTATCAAAAGAAATAGGGAACGTTGCTAAATACTTATTCAAAAAATAATTACATTCTAGAAGTTTACAAAAATTAATAAGACAATTAATTATTACCATAGTTTGCAGTCATTGGCTATGCTATGGAAGCGCTTGCATACTTGAGCTATGCGACATAAGTCTTTCTCCTTTAAATAACCGAATATTGTAAGAAGGACCTCATCTGGTAATTCACATTGTAGATAATGAGCTGCACAATTGTTAGATCCATCTGAAACAGCAATCATTTTAATACCTAATTAAAGTGTGACTTGCGCTATTTAGCATTAATACACAATTCAAAACATTGCAACTTTAATGTAGCATACTTTCGGACGCAGAAAATGTTGATCGGCGAGGTCTTTTGCGAGCAGGAAGCATTGACGAAGCATAGTTGCCACCGCTGGTGCCCGGATTACCAGACAAAGGAGAAGTTACACTTGCACTGGAATAGGAGGAGGAAGAGGACGAGGAAGAAGATGACGATGAAGAAGGCGACGACGACGTTGCTGAGGTTAAATTGGAAACAAAGGGAACTCCTCCACCGGACGTGGGACAACAATGTGTATTACTATTAGAATTACTGTCTGTGTGCTGAGGGGACTTTCTTCTTAAATCATATGGAGGTTGATGACAACAACTATTTGAAGCACTATTACTTATTGTGGATGAAGCTACTGCAACTGCAGCCGGGGTGGTTGTTGCGGAGGTACTAGTTCCCGATACGGAAGTGCCTGCCGACGTTGATCCAGAAGTGGTAGAAGAACAGGGATTATTACTAGCGAGCAATGGAAGCGGTATTGATGGAGCTTGGACACATCCTAACGATTCATCTGATACTTCTGTAAATCATTAGAAAACATTTGATTTAGTTACCAGTTATTTACGACAAGAAAACCCGTAATTACCGTACTGCTAAATCTTGGTACACATTATAATGTGTGTAGTGTGTACCGATATTTCGTATATTTTAGTCTTGTCTGGGGAATATATCCGCATATAATAGGTACCAAAACCTAATAATACCTATATTATTACGAATATGCTAATTTGTCAACAGATTACGATTTTACCGAGATAGAAGTTCCCCGCTACTGAAAGTAACTGTGCTGTAACTGCTAATTTTGGATAACTTCTTTGTATTATGTGAATGAAAAAATACTTCTTAGTATAGATGATATATATTTTACTAATACATAATACGAAAGATACATTACTTCAAATTGTAAATAATTAAATTGAGAAATCAAAACTAATTATATAGAGAATTTAAAGTCATTCTAGTAATTGTAATCTAGCTACTCTCCAAATTCTAATTACGCTAGCAAGCTGGACACTAGTAAATGATATTTAAGAACTTCACAAACAACAAAAAGAAAGTTAAGTTATGCTTACATTAATATACTATTTCTGACTTCCAATTTATTTCATAAGTTAAATTAGCGCAAAAATAATACTTTTGGTAATTAATGAGGTAAAAATGGCCATAAGAAAAATTCAGTCTTATTGCTTTGTTTTTTATTACCAGGATTAGAATTGGATGGTATCGATCTGGAAGAAATTCCCATCCGCCGAATAATTCTTCTTTTGGATCTTCGAGATCTATTTGAGGTCACGGAGGCACTCGGCATATTGCCTCACGTACCGACACAATTTCCAATTTGTAAATACTAATCCCCAATGGTCAAAATAAAGCCCACAATAGTTCACACCGATAGGATTTTCCTTTCGTCTTCGTGGTGTAAGCGATAAAGATCATACATCTAGATAATTTTCTTAAATCTCCATTCGGAAAATCCAACACAACACAATGAACAAAAGGTGAAATCTACTTTTTCTTCAGCATCATCTCATTATTGCAACTTTTCTTCAGTGTAATTGTTGCTAAAGGTCAGAAAATAGAAACTGCTTAAAAGATGGGCAATAAACTGGAATTTTTAACTAGTCAAGAATTAAATAGAGATTAAATGCATTTGATCGGAGGGGTTATAATAATATCGTTGTATATTTAAAAAGTTCAGTACACTATCAATCAACTATTATGTTACTTTACTTACAATCACAATAGAATACCTCTCTAGACAATAACAATGAGATTTCCCTTGAGCCGAGCAGCCATTTGCCAAGTTGACCATCCTCGGAAACAACGCAGCTGCAGTGAATGCATCTGTCAGCTGCTGGATAGACCTAATTCTACACTAAAACCATTTTATAGGGAGAGTTTATACATTTAACGACAAAATGCAATACACTATACACGACTATTCCTATACCAGTGCTGTATAAATGCATGGTATGCTATACCATTTACTAATCTACAATTTTACATTTATATAGCATACAAGTACACACAAAGGTACATTACTAAATACATGCATATAGGTACTATCTTACTTTCAATGTAACTTTCATATACCTTCTATATATATATATATGCATACGTTTATAGATACCTAGTCCAATGTACCCCTGAACCCTATCTACGTCCAATGCAATCGGTCAATTGGCCTAGGCAGGTAGCCCCACAGCTCTTCCACTTTAAAAAATGCCTTATATTCATAAATTATGCAATAAATGAAATATCTTTGAATCAGCAGTCATTACTAATTGGGTCATATAATATTAATAATTATAGAGTCACTCTAAAAAGCAGTAGAGCTAGAATTAGAACTGGCGAGTAAAATTCCGGTTTCTCAAGTTAAAAAAGTTAATTACCACGATTAGTAATAAAATTTCACTGTCCTAATAGAAAAATAGCAACGTTTCCCCCATTAATACAACAATCAAATGAATTGGAATAACTAAAATAATGTACATACATAGAACCGGATCGGTCGATTGGACTACGGTACATATTATATTGTATATCCAATAGCAGTAGATTGGTACTTAACTTACTTAATAGGTACTTGATCTAAAACGGCAACCCCCGCAGAGCCGACCGACATGACCACCAAAAACATTACCCTGACTTCCCCAGAGCAATTAAATATGGTTTCTAACCCAGTAAATCTTTCTGAAAGGTTGAGCTGAGACCTAGAGAACAGTTAACATATTAGGCAGTTATATATATGATAGTTTTAACAATAAAATGGCAAAAGTAAGTTTGACGATTTTAAGGGCATTAATTATTATACATATAAGTAGGTGATGATCAGTGTAATGTATATCATCATACAATTTACAATGACCACCACGAATATATATATAACTATTTTATTTTAAATAATACTTTTATAATTATAAAAACGGATAACAATATGTTTCTGCTAATTAATACACATGTCTGCTGCTTACAATAATTAATTAGTCATATTTTTTATAGGTACGGTACGTAACATTTTTGCAGTAAGTCAACATATTGTGTTGTAAATATTTTTTAGATTAGTTACCGCATTATTTACTAGGCAAATATCTTTTCTTCTCTTCTCTTCTTAGTTACCACCGTTCCAGGTTTATGTTGAGCTTCTGGGTGGTTAGCCAACTCAGGGGAGCAGGTAGATACTGGACTATTTATCAGAATTTGCTTAAGGTCATAAAATAGAGGAGAGTCTTCTTTTGTGATGAAAGTAATGGCAACACCATGCTTTCCAGCACGACCAGTACGTCCAATACGATGGGTATAATCTGAGAATAAAATGTTATTGCTATTAGATATACTGGACATGAAATATTTGTAATGATATATGATGAATGTTCATAAATAGTTGTGTGGTTGTACACTAGTAGATAGTAGTACCTAGTACCAAATATTTATTATTATTTATTCCGAAACATACCTTCAATACTCTTTGCCATATCGTAATTAAGGACCAATGACACATCCTTGATATCAATACCACGACCAGCAACATCGGTTGCGACGAGAATGTCTTTTGATCCGCTTTTAAGACTTTGAAGAGCATAGTCACGCTGCTCCTGACCTTTTCCTCCGTGAAGGGTACATGCACTATACTGTGTTGGAACAAATTAATCCGTTCATATTAGTAAACGCGTTATATCTACGTAAAAATTAGTAATATTATAATATGGTATATTATACTTACACCAAGCTTCTCAAGTCCTTTAGCCAAAACGTCTGCTCCTTTCTTCTGATTGACGAAGATGATAATTGGAGGTTCCAAACCTCGTTCCAAAATCTCCAAAAGTTTTTTCCTTTTTTCTGCTTCTGAGACGATATACACCAACTGCTCCACTCTTTCTACCGGTTTTCCAACAGACCCAATATACACGACAGCGGGTCGTCGAAGGTAATTTCTAGCAAGCCTTTCTACAGCGGGAGGCATAGTGGCAGTGAACATGACAGTCTATAAAGGCAAACAATTTTTTAAAGCAATTTTTACATCAATATTAATTTTTAATAATAGTAAATTAAGTAAAAGTAAATATTAGAGCAATTTAGTAAAAAAAACATACTTGTCGGAACTTATTTTTTGAAAAGAAATTTCTCATGAGGACTTGTTCGTCTTCCGCTTCTTCGGTGTCGGGCTTTTGGTTAGTAACCGGCATATATTCCAAAATTTTCTGAACATCGGGCTCGAAACCCATGTCTATCATTCTGTCAGCTTCATCGAGAACTATATATGTACATTGATTTAGGACCAAGTAACGATTCTCTAAGACGTCAATCAATCGGCCAGGGGTGGCTATTACAATCTGAAAATTTTTAATAATTATTGTAAGTTACAACCACAGATATGGACTTATGTGGAAATTATTGTTGGTTGGAAAAGTTAAAATAGGTTTATGATATTACCTCGCAACCCATTCTCAACCTAAATCCTTGCTCTTCCCTAGAAAGACCACCAATGACTGCTACTGTACGAATTCCTAATGGAAGTCCAAATGTGGCTGTCTCTTCTTCAATTTGTTGGGCCAATTCTCTTGTAGGAGCTAGGATTATGGCATAAGGACCTTGGTCTTGGTCTGCGGCGGCTGCCACTTCTACCTTAGGAAGAGATCCGATCCACACCAGAAGGGGAATCAAGAAAGCCAATGTTTTACCACTGCCAGTTTCAGCAACACCAATGATATCACGATTCTATTTAGGAAACATTATTAAAACATTGTTACATTATATGGTTTATATTAAGATTCGTTATATTATACTATGTGCAAAAATTTGCTGTGTGTCAATCAATGCATTGGCTACGTGCTGCAGAACGGTAAAATAAAAATAAATAATAGAAGAAAAACTGGGTTAATAATAGATAACTTACAAGAAGACCGATGGGAATTGCTTGTCGCTGAATAGGCGTAGGCTCAATGTATCCAACTTTTTGAATAAGATCCAAAATGTTTTGTGGAATAGATGAATCTTTCCAACTTCGGACGGGATTGGGGATTCTCCCACCCTTAATAGTAATGTTATAATCTTCACGGAATATACGCCAATCTCGCTCATTCATTTCTTCCATCTTCTTTTCGCTCCAGTGACGGTCATCCCACTTTTGCTTTTCTTCCTTCTTTTTCTCTTTTTTCAATCGAACCCTTAAAAAGACAAAAAGAGTCAATACATATATACAATACCTACAATGTATTACGCTAATAGAATGCCAATAATTGTACTTTGCTTTTCTTTTCGAAAAATTTAAATTACTAACTTTTCTTGCTCCTTCTCAGCTTCAGTCCTTCTTTTCTCTAAAAGATCACCGTAAAACTTTGACTGGTCTTTCTTCTGTGCTTTAATATCGATTCCAGCTATGTGGCCTCGTCCGTAAAACTGCACCTGGTGTCGTTCTTTGTACAGAGGGTTGTAGTCAACCGATGTATCTTCAGTTGCATCCCAATCGAACACAAATTTTCTTTCATTCAGCCTTCGCATTCGCCGTTTTCTCTTAATGACACCTAAGTATCGGTCCTTAATGGCATCCAACTCTTTTTCACGATCCTTTTCATTTGTCTCGACTAAGGATTCCACCTAAAAATGCAAAACGTAATTAGTATACAAGTGCAATCACATTTTAGAAACATAATTGCAATGGACAGGTGAAATAATAGTTCCGATTCCGATGTATCTATATCTATTATACATTAAAGCATTGCTAACACAATGAGTTGTATCACTGTATATTTCTAATTTCTGGTACTGAAAATCCCAAACCCCAAGCAGTCCATCAATATCTTACTTCTTTAACAACAGTTGGTTCCCCCTTTTCGTTATTTCTTTCTCTTTCCTTCTCTCTTTCACGCTCTCGTTCTCTTTCTCTTTCCCGTCTTCGAGCTTCTCGATCTCTTTCTCGATCAGACCGGCGAGATTCTTCCGCTTCACGCTGAAAAGTGATTCTTTTGTTTCTTTCGTCTTCCATTTTTTTACGTATTCCATCAACCTCTTCTTGCCTTCTACGCAACGCTTCTTGAGCTCGTTCCTCTTTTGTTAAGAATTTAGGCTACAAAAAGAACAAAAAAGAATACTCTTAACATATACAATGAATAACAGCAATATAGTTATAGTTTTAGGTCAAGTGACAAAAATGGCCATTCAATTACACGAATCAAAATCAGTGACTAACGCAAGCACCAGACACTGCTCTTCCCCATCGGTCACATTATAAATTTAATAACAATAATATCGATGAATTTGAAATATTACTACGTTTTCCTTTTTATCGGTAATTATGTACGCTTACTTTACTCCTTGCAGCCTCCTCTGCTTTCTTTTTAGATAGAAGTTCCTCCAGCGACAAAGGTTCTTTCTTAGTTTTTGCATCAGGTTTTTTAAAGTCAAATTCTTCTTCTTCTTCTACTTTAGGTTCCCGTTTGCCAGCCGGAGAGTCATGGTTAGTCTTCCCATCTTTCTTTTTGTCATCTCGATCTCTGTCACGATCTCGTTTACTTTCCCTTTCCCTTGATTTTGATCTTGAGCGTCTTCCTTGTCCATAATGTTTACTGTCCCTATCTCGATCATTGTTGCTCTTCCGTTTGGATATGGGTGACTTCGATCTCGATCGGGATCTTTTACGGCTATCTGTGCGTCTATCTCGCTCTTTATGGTTCTTTTCGTCTTTTATGGAGACTTTCTCCTCTTTAATAGCTCTGACCTTCTCCTTTTCTTTAGCAAACTGCAAGTCACCACCAATTTTGACATCCTTTTCTTCGAACATTGTAAACTCACTGCTGCTCATGCAGTCAGTTCGCCTTCAGTTCTATTTTGAGTAGCCTTCTATAAAATAACAAAAGTAGAAACAATATAAATGTTTCATGCAAACAAAATCTTCATTATCCGTATTTAAATCAAAATTAAAACCAAAACATACCCTAGGCACACAAGAAAAGCCGGATGCTCTGTTTTTGTATCAACATCAAACGTGAAATATATGCTTCCAAAATTATTACCAAAATATCAAATCGCAGAACTCGGAACATTTGCAACTTGCGCCGTTTATACATTTATACACGCAAAAGCGGCGCCAAATGTAACGTGTATAGAGAAAGTGGACCAACTAAATTATCCTTTTTAATAATACAACAGAATGTTGGGAAAAGTTTGTCATGTATTGTTTTATTAGGCATTAGGCCTCTTTCTTTATATTATATTATTCTTTATAACCTTTGACCTCGATACATATTTGTCTAGGAATATCTAACCAAATACTATCATATAATTATCCAATGGCACGCAAGTAATAGACCACGTAAAACATTTAGTGTCCTGTCAACCGGAAGTTGACTGTCGTGGAAATCAGGTGAAAATATATCCACACACATTAGTTCCGTTATTTCACCTAACTGCAGATACAAAGGGTGAAAGTCTATACTTTCACCTTTGTGAACTGCAAGCTTTAAGATCTGACAAATATTTTTATTCCTATTTAGAATAATTATTCCTACTAACAATGGTTGTATTATAATTTTAGGCGACGGCCGCAATTAAAAATGATGAACAAGTACTAAATAGGATCGTCAAAAGGCCACAAGGACAGGCCAACTTACAATTTACCACCTGCCCTATTTCAAATGATTAAGGGGCTATATAGAAACCGACAAAGGAATCTGGGTCGTCTCATCACACACCGAATAAAAAGTCGTCTGTAGATGAAACTTCATATCAAGGTATAATTGAGAAGAATGGATACAACATTTCCCCCTGCACCGGCGGTTTCCATTTCCAGTTGTTGTCTTTCTTACGTGGCCTCCTTTCTTCTAGCCATTTTGTACGTTGGCAGCCTTTATATTTGGAAGACGAAAGAAGCCAGGTACTAGTCAGTCTACTAGACAGTTTGCAGTGCGTCAAGACAATGTGGCCTTAAAGTGAAAGTTTTGGTAGTTTTACATTAAGTGTATATGTAAAAGAGAAAGCAACTATTATTCCATTATTTACTTGACACATTGCCCATTGTAGTCGCAAAATTATTTACAGTACTATTTTATGCTTTCTATACTAAGTATTTTTCTCAATCTACTCTACTATTTATGGCTTGAATTTGTTATTTTGCAGTACACATCCCTCGACAATCAAGAGGAGATTTATAAGTGTATTTGTGGTTACTTTGCTCTCACCGTACTATGTACATTGTTTTATCAACCAAGAGCTGCTGAAGGTAATTAGAATGCAAAATTTTGACCATAGATAAAACTGAATTTTAATTATATACTTAAATCTGAGTATATAGTATACACCTTCAAGAGATTAATAATAACTTAATGCAGGATCATTCGTTATGGCGGATTTTGGGTTTGCGGTGGGACGGCTTTTTACCAGCTTGTATTCTACCTGTTTTATTAACCGCTATTCTATTTCTTGGCCCTTTGAGTATGGAAGCATTCAGTGGAATATGGCGGCTTTATATGGGTAAGTAAACGTCCACAAAATTATAGTTTTTCACATTTCGTCTTACGTATCTCCAAAAAATTAATAATTGTGTGATGATTGTTTCATATAGAACCAATGTATTGGCGTGATTACATGAGAGAATGGCTTTCGATCCGAAATTACATCGTGGCACCAGTATCTGAAGAATTCACCTTCCGGGCATGTATGCTGTCTTTGATTATTCACTGCACAGATCCAAAAACGGCTATTTTTATTTGTCCCGTATTTTTTGGAGCTGCCCATCTTCATCATATGTACGAACAAATTCGGCTAGGAACCAAATGGAAAGTTGCTTTAGCTATTTCAAGTAAGATGGAATAATTTTACACGTTTCTCACTACGATTACTTTATATACTTTCTGTAAACCTTTGCCCTTTTCCTATTTTCCATGAATCCATGAAGCCAATATCAGTAATTTAATGATTTACATAATGAACAGTACATATTAACCCTTTCTTTCTTGTACAGGTTTTCAATTTCTATACACGTCAATTTTTGGAGCATACTCGGCATATTTGTATTTGCGCACAGGTGAAATAAATTATTTTTATTTTACTTTAAGATTAGAAAGCATTTTTCTACAGTACACTAATATTAGTTTGTATGTTGTAGGTCATCTTATCGCTCCTATTTTGGTCCACTCATATTGCAACCACATGGGATTTCCTGACTTTGGGGCCTTGGCACAAATGCCACAACCTAAAAAGACTATTTCTATTATTTGCTACATTTGTGGATTATCATTATGGGTACTGCTGTTAGGACCCTTAACTGAACCTTCTATCTACCAAAACGATTTACCATGGAGTTCTCGAGTATGATATTATTCTGCCTTTAAGCATAGTGTTAGGGAAGGCTGAGAGGCCCGTGAATTTAACTAACTGACTGGTCCAGTGTGGGAATGTAATTTTTAAACAGTGAAAAAGAAACATTATTCGTATTCGTTTGGTGAAATGAATTAACAGTTATATTTATTATTTGTGCTTGTCTTGTAATATATAACCCCAATTGATGTGAGACAGTTAGTTTAGTGCATTTACTATTTAAGCTACGGAGTGTCGCGTGATTATTGTATGACGTATCGAATTATAAATTTTTATAATCAAAGTCCAATCTCTCTCTAGTCACTAACCACTAACTGTTTATTGCGCTGGACGACAATTAAAATATTATTTACATAACGTACTGTATAATATATTAAATTCATTGCGAAATAATCTTATTTGAATCGGATAATAAAGTGACATAATAACAACCTTTAACAGTACCACGAATTAAACTTTGGTTATTCCACTTCCCAAGCCATTATTGCTTCCTGTGTCAGGAGAACCTTGTAGTGTGTCACTGCTCCCCGCCGATTCGGCTAATTGTTGCTGCTGGTTTAGAAATGCTAGATTAGAGGCTTTGAGGCGATGGGGTGAAATTCCAGAAGCAACGACTAGAGAAGGGCATGGCGAAGGGCAAGGAGTGGAAGCGTGAGACGTACTCAAATCACATTGGTCAAGCAAACGAAGAAGCTCTTCGGGGGTTGGTCCTCCACTTCTTTGGGTAGCTGTAAAATCAACATATTTAAATTAGTCAAAAATTGTCTAAAAATTATACAATAAGTTAATATTGCAACACATGCTTCATTTTTCGCAATACTTACATGGCTCCCCTTTTCCTGCTAAATCTAAAGCAGTTGTCAAATCCCACATTTGAATAGCACCACCTGCATGTCCAGTAAATATAAATCTCCTTGGTCGAGAGCCCATCCGACTAGACCCTTCGCACTCGTGAACGCAAAAGGATGTTATGGTTGTCCCGTCCACTGATCTTATAGTACATATCCTGGAAAACAATACATCGACAGCAATGTTACATTAATTTTTTAAATTTTGAATATCCGACTCTGGCTAGTCCAGCTTCTAAGAAAGCAAAAGCAAACGCTTAAATTGTATGTTACCTACCTTTTACCATTAGACGCATGGCGAACATAAATCTGATCTGTTTCTGGAACGACTTTTTGAATAAATACTTGCTCATCGTCTTGTTCGCCGTAAGGTCCTAAAAAGAATACGATTTTATTATAGCGTAATAATTTATCCTTGCTTTAATTAATAATAAAAGAGTTTTACGAAGAGAAAGCAGAGAAAGTAGTTTCGTACCACAATCGTTTCCAGCTCCAGAGGTACTTGATTCCATCTCTTCTAGTGCTACGATTTTAAATGACGAAAGCGGGGTAGACCCTGGATGAGTTGAGATCATTCCTCGGAACCTGGTCATTGTCCAACTACGAACATGGTTGTATTCACTGCATACTGATACGAGGTATTTTTCACTAAGTTTCACTTTTGTTACGGGACTTCTATGCACAGTGAACGTTTGGAATAACTGTGGGCCATGTCCCACCGTTTCAGGATGCTGGACAATTACGCGTACCATTCCATTCATTGTTCCGTAAGCTATTTCGATCCAATTTCCAGATATGCCTGCAAGTTCAAAGGTTATTGGATAATTAAGAAATCAAGCGTACGTAAATGCATTTAATGAGAATAGATTCTTTTAAAAAATTCTTCTCACTTGTTTTTGGGGTCAAGTAAACAGAAATTGCTGTGATCGGCTCATTCGATGGATCCCTGTACAACTCGGTAACCTAATTCAAAAATATAATTATAATGTTATAATACACGTAAACACACAGTACATTTTGAAAAGTTGTATTTAATATGGTGTTCTCATTCTTACTAGTAAATCGTTGTCCTTCATGCGAAGTGGAAACTTTTGCATGTCTATACAAATAAAATTGCAGAGTAATATTAATACAATACATAGTTCATATAAATATTTGTATATAGTCCGTCAGAGAAAGAATGAATGGTTTATTTAGGTACCTATATATGAAATAGCTCCACTACTACATCCTAAAAGGAGAAAAGAGCCGGCTGTGTCAAACGACATAATGGGAACAATATCTTGAACGAGAACATGTTGTGTCATGGAATGCCAAACTCCAATTTTTCCACTTTGAGATAGTGCAACCAGCTGAGAGCCGATAAAAAATAAAAATTCAACAGGAACAGGCAAGGAAAAGCGACCTATAATCATACACGTAATAAAAGGCCATGGTTAAGGTAATCATTACATTTGCTAATGATAAAAAGCAATAGCACCAGTACAGTAATAGCAGTTTTTTGTACACCTACCAATATCCGTGCGGCTTCCATCATCGGTAACGCCCCACATGAAAACTACAGATCCGGCCGATATAGCCACCATTTTTGCACATGTTTCATTGCTCGAATTATTAGCTGCCTGTCCAGAAGAAAGCTTAGCGTTGATCGCCAGTCGGTCTATCATGCTATCGACTCGTGGACTAGTAAAAATCAATTGCCATCCAGAAGAGTCTTTTAATCTAAATCACGCAAACAAACCGTTGTCAAAAAATAGTCAGGCATGACATGGCAGAGGCGTAGCAGGACAGAAACACGAAACTAAGCATCAATAATTATTGAGTAATTTACCTGTAACAAGTTACAAAGTGAGCATAGGCGACAGCAATCCAATTTTGATGTGCTCTAACAATTCTAACACGCATAGGATCGATCCAGTTTCCTTGAGACAATATAGAGAGCTCGGTACGAAAGTACTTGTTTAAATCTGCTGACGAATTACGCGAGTGTCTCGCATCAAAAGACGGGTTTCGTGAGTGCCTGGACAAGCAAACAATGAAACGCTATATTTATGAACCCATTTCTACGTAATGGTGAACTAGTATTGTTATTCCATACAAAAAAGAAATACAGCACTAGCTTACTGAACAGAGGATGCTCTCGAATGACCACTATTTCTAGAACCGTTCCAGGAAAATCCCGTCCCCGTGCTACCACTACCATTTGTACTCCCGTTGGAACTTCCACTTCTGGAATGATGACCAGCAGCTCGACCATTTCCACCGCCATTTCCGATTGTTGCACTGGTATGAGTCTCTGGAACTCTAACGATAGATCCTGGAGTAGGTTTTGAGTCTGCGGAACGCACTGAATTGCTTGCCCCAGAAACGCTTTCATCTGATGCTTTAGATATTGGGGGACTCGAAGAACTTGATGCAATTTTGGTGGCTGCTGTAGTCGTATCTGCGTGAATTGGTATCGCTGCAATAAAAGCAATTTGTTAAATTGTTAAACATTCAATGATTTCAATGTATCCTTGCTAATATTATTATTAAGATGCTAGTACTGCCTTACGTGCAGGGGGTAGGTATCCATAAAATAAGACATCGCCACAAGAAGAGTAATTCAAATCTTCACAGAGAGCTAATCTCTTCATTAAGGGTATAATTCCATAAAACTCAGCTTCGTTTCTGAGTGCTCGCATGTCAACTGTACGGAGGTCAACATCTCTGCTACGGAGATAATTTAAAATCACTGAAAATAAGGTTGGGTCCCTGTCAATAAAAAAAGCTCCAGAATCATCTTTTAGGGAAGAAATCCTTCCACTTAGCAAAGCGGTAAAGAAAGAGTCGGGGACCCATGTCAATGTCTGCCAGGATGTGCTGAATCTATAAATCAAAGTTTAATGATAATTATATTTTAGAACATCACAGTGTAGTATCTTTTTGTAATTGTAATAATTAAATAAAAAGTTAGCTAAATTTTAACATGCCAGTTTAAAGTTTAGTGGTTTACTTACTTTGTTCCTCCTACATTTAAGTTTACAATTTCACTGCCGTACATGTTAGGGTTTTGCGATTTTTTCTTATTGGTTCTCCTAGCTATACTATTTATCTCCTTTATATTTCTTGTTTATAAGTCCACTCCAGTATATCCTAAAGTTGACAGCTGGAATTCAAAAATCTCTTTTGCGGGATCGATTGCGACTTAAGTGGCTTGTAATTGTGATTGTGACACGTAGGGCGTAGGGTTCATTTGTCCTTGTCAGTCAGTCAGTTCTAGTTACACTAGTTATCTCCTCGTTTTTGTCTTCTCCGTTCTTCTGTGTACTAGAACCTGCAAATAAAATAAATGAAAATCAGTAAACAGTAAATAACATCACAAAAGCTACCCAGTAAAATAGTACTTAGAGATGTACAAATAATATCGGATTCCAACAGTACAATAAGCAACATGGACTTAATTTACTACATAATAATGATAATAAATATTCCGCACTAACAAATAAAGGTTAATCCACTTAGGCGACTTAGGTACTCAACTTACAATTTGCAATCACTCACTTACTAATTACGTGAGCAAAAAACGGCAATTATCAAAGATGTAGGTGAAATAAATATTTTAACGCACAGGTAAAATAACTTGACTGTGACCGTGAACACTATGTTGTATTTTAATTTAAATAGTTAGAGAATATCTGCAGTAATGATTAATGAACGGGCTACAGTGGGTTTACTTACACTACAGTACACACATACTCAATTAGCAAATTGACGTTTGTGTTTGTGGTGAACACAATTTAACGCAACCAGCCCGTTTTGTGTACAGATGTGTAGTGTAGTACTGTAGTAGTACGTGTGTGTCGTATATACAGAACAGGTAATACAGCTTACAGATTGATACACACAGACATTTAACAGAGTAGGTACACACACGGGCAGAAGTAGAAATAGAGCACATAAGTACACAAGGCCAGCTGGGCAGCATTCGCAAAGAGTCAGATTTATGGAATTTTATGCAGTTATGTAAGTGTAGAATGTATTTATGTGTATGTAAATGTATCTTATAGTATGTACATAAAAAGTACAACAGTATATAATAGTTATAACTCTATGCATGTACCTACAGTAAGTCAATCAAAGTATGGAAACGATGTTATGTATGTGTTATGAATATTATTTAATTTGCAAATAAATAGTGAATGCGACTATCCGGACGGACTGATCGCTGTATGCGATTCCAATCTACAATTACTACAGTTTATATGAATTCATTTTCATTCTTCAAAACTGCATACTGCTAAAATTGAAAGTCCCCTTCTTATATACTTATAGTATACGTAAACAATCTGTAGTTGGTGGTATATGGCTTGACTTTTCTGTAATCTGCATATTTTATTCGCATATTTTATTTATTTGGATTTTTGTTGTTCTTGTGATTGAGACTTTTATTCTAACAAATATTTCTTCAACCCCATATAAAAAGATTTGAGATCGACATAAGCATTTAAGCTCTTTCACAGCACAGCTTATACTTCACGATGGTAGGTTTATACACTAACAATTCTTAGGACCACTTAAAATACGAATACAATACACGATACTCATAGACTTCTTAGAGTGTATTAGTATTTTAGTATTATCATAAAACTCAACTCACCCCTTCCTTACTAGTAAGTACACCAAAATATATACGCAATTTTGCAGAACCTCTGTATGTAGATGTCGAATCTCGGATCGGATGTATCTCACAAATCAGACTTCTTCATACTTTCCCCAAGTGTGTAAAATTGATACTTGAAAGTTTCTGGAGTGGACAGCGACTGGATGTTTAGCTTATTACGACTATTTATTAGCTTACAGCACAATTATTACTTACATGCACATAGGAGCTTAAGTTTGCGCTCTTCTCTCTTGTACTTATTTTTATAGTATGTAAGTATGTGCATTGCATGTGTGCTTTATATACTTGCCTCTTCTGTGATGATTACAACTGTGAGATGTGAATAATGAATGTTTCCATGCAACCATTGGGCCAAACACAAGCAAAACCCTTTGGCTAAGGTAGATTTGGCACTTGGGTTTAGCATAATGAGTATTTTGTAAGATATTTGTGAACCACAATCGAAATAGTAGGACAACACAATAGACGATTTATATAAACTTATATCGTTTGTCTACGTATTTGTCTTTTTCTGTTTTATAGACAATATATTTACAAGAGGAAATAGTAATAAAGAAGGACCTAAACTTATGATATTAAATAGCTACTTAGTACTTAACTAAGTGTGTATGCACATTGTGTCATAAAGTCTACTGGTACATAATTATACTGTGGAAATGGTTCAGTGAGGAAAATCCATTTAACATTTTAAAGATGACAATCATTTCCAGTTCCGAAATCAGAGAAGGCGACTTCACCAAAATTATTTATAATCTGGTAAGGCTCCATATTTCACATAAACTAATAATTACGTATTTAAGTTAAGTAGGTCACGTCACATAGGCTATACTCACATTCGCTTGCAATTTCTCTTGTAGTTTATGTGTAAATACACGTCTTTTCATTTATCAATAGATAAAAGAACAACAATACAGAGAAGCTATCACCGTTCTTGAAGATCAACTTGAATTACATCCCAATGTACGTTTTAAAAAATACTACAAAATTTGCATAAATGTTACATACATATAACGTAATGTGTAATTGGTACCGTAACCAATGCATATTTATTTGCTTATTCAGAGTCGAGCAGCATTGTCCCTTTTGGGATATTGCTATTTCTACTCCCAAGATTTCACAAATGCATCTTTGGCTTACGAAAGACTCGTATATTTATTTCCGGCTATAGAGGAGTATCGACTGTATTATGCTCAAGCACTTTACCATGCTTGTATGTATAATGAAGCAATGGACGCTACATGTCAAATTGAAAGTCCAGAATTTCAAGGGAAGGTACATGACCAAAAAATTACTTACAATGTTATTTACAATAGCTTTAGGATTTTGGTGATGGTCTTTGCTAAAATATTAATTTATTTTGCAATCAGATTCTGAAACTTCAGGCAGCAATAAAATACGGAGCTGATGAGCTACCTGATGCAAAATCTTTAGTGGACAAATGTCCAAAAGATGATGCAGACACAGAAGTAAATAGAGGGTGCCTTTTATACAAGGTTAGGAGGAATACCACACTTTCATGTACATTCTTTTGCAAAAAATGTATTCACAAATTGACAATTGTGATTTATGCTTAACTAATTACTTATTGTAGGAGGGGCGATATGAAGAAGCATTGCAAAGATTTGCATTAGCGTCTCAAATTATTGGTTACGATCCTCATTTGTCGTATAACATAGCGCTGTCATACTACAGATTGCAAAATATTCCTATGGCTGCTAAACACATTGGTAGTTGCTGATACTTTCACTTTCATGTTATACGTAGAATTTGTAGATGCGTAGCTGATGGTATACTTAATTAATTAAATAATGTCATTTATATATAGCCGACATAATTCAGAACGAAGTGAGTCAGCACCCTGAAATGGGAGTTGGAGTGACCACCGAAGGAATTGATTTACCAAGCGTCGGAAACACGTTGACGCTTCATGAAACAGCGTTCATTGAGGCTTTTAATCTCAAGGCTGCTTTTGAATTCGATATACAAAATCGTAATAAATAATTAACTTAACTTTTATTACCACATTCAGCCAACACTGCACTTTTACTAATTGTAGAATAATGTTTGTACGTTATTTCCCAAATTAATTTTGTTCCTTTTGAATAAAATATGTATGTTACGATTTACGTCACCTTTCCTTTGCATGTTTTTAGCTACACACATTAGGAATTATCTTGTAGAAACTTTCTCCTACTTTCCCCATGTAAAATGTTATTGTTTCATGTGCAAGCTTTCTCCTAGTAAACTGCCATAATGCAAGTACCTACACGCTTTCTCCTACTTCTGTAGGTTAATTATTAGCTTACTTTCTCCTTTCGTACGGCACATGCACTGCATATTTCCATACTAAGCATTTTCGTTTTTTATTTAAATTATTCAGCAAAGGGTGCCCGAGAAGCTCTGACGGACATGCCCCCAAGAAATGAAGAAGAGTTGGATGCCATCACTTTGCACAATCAAGCAATTTTGAACATGGAAAATAATCCGACCGAAGGATTTGAAAAATTGCAATTTCTGCTAACCCAAATCCCATTCCCCCCAGAGACGTTCGGAAATCTGTTGCTTTTGTATTGCCGGTACGAATGCTACGATTTGGCTGCTGATGTATTGGCTGACTATGCACATCTTACCTATAAATATTTAACACCGGTAAGTATCACCAGAGCTGTTGTAGTTTTAGCATACATACAAAAAATTAATTGTGTTAAGATAGCAATTAAAAAAATTGCAAAAATTGCAACACGCATTGTAAATTGTAAGTACATTATTGTTGGTTGCAGTTCATGTACGACTTTTTTGATGCCATAATCACACAACAAACATCTCCAGAAGAAGCATACAGAAAATTCGACGAATTGGCCAACAGGACAGCTGAGGCATTGAGAAAGTTGACAAAACAGGTATAGAAACAAAAGTTTAATGACATAAAAAGGGCAATTGCTAAACGGATATTTTAAATTGTGGATCAAAACAGGTAACTGAAGCAAAGTCGATGGGACAAGATGCACAAGCAAGCAAGTTGTGCACAGAATATGATGAAATGCTGGCCAGGTATCTTATATTTTATATATTAATGTAGTTGATACATTTTTTTCTTTATGGATTGCAATTGAGATTTAGCTTCTTAAACTGAACTACCTTACTTTGTATTTGCAGCAAATATATACCTGTCCTAATGGCGCAAGCAAAAATATTTTGGGAAAAGGAGAACTACCCCCAAGTTGAAAAAATATTCAGGAAGTCCGTCGAATTTTGTAATGAAGTGGATATCTGGAAACTGAACGTAGCACATGTTATTTTCATGCAAGAAAACAAGTTTCGCGAGGCTGCTAGTTTCTATGAGGCTATAGTTAAGAAAAGTTACAATCATGTAAGTAGAGCCCACAGAATACTCTCAGTATTACAGATTCTACCATAATCAGGCTCTAATATTATAATTCTTGAAAGGTGATTGACGTCAGTGCAATTGTTCTGGCCAATTTATGTGTCTCGTACATTATGACCGGTCAAAATGAGGAAGCAGAAGAACTAATGAGAAAAATAGAGCGAGAAGAAGAGCAGGTGTCTTTCGAAAATCCGGAACAAAAATTATTTCATCTCTGCATTGTCAACATGGTAATTGGCACCCTGTACTGTGCAAAAGGAAACTATGACTTTGGCATTTCAAGAATTATTAAAAGTCTGGAACCATACAACAAAAAGCTTGGCACAGACACTTGGTACTAAAACTAAACACATTTAGGCTTCATGCAGATATTTTATTTATTATAATGCTATGCTAACTTTCATGAATAAGTACTATGTAACTAAAATTCCTATTCCTTACAAAAAGGTTCTACGCTAAAAGATGTTTCATTTCCATGATTGAGAAAGGTGCAAAGCATACAACAAACGTGAGGGATGGTGTTTATGCAGATTGCCTCCAATTTTTGGAGCACTGCGAAAGTAATTAGACTTACCGTTTTATTTATTACATGATACACTGATAGTAGGGCATGTTTTTGACAAAAGGTAATTATACAAAGATATGTTTTTGATTGACAGTGTATGGTCGCAATGTGAAAACAGTCATAGAATCCCCATTGGAGTCGTCAAATATGCATCTGGGAAAGAATACAGTAACATATGAAGCAAGAAGTCTGAAAGCTTTGATGTTGAGGATTTTAGATCAGTAGTAAAAGCCGTACAATATTGTAATCCATGCAATATGTAATTTACATTGGTTTCTTTGTATAGTAAGAAACTCGTAAGGCCATGTATGTACATATATGACATATGTCATATTGTATGACAAGACGACAGAAATAAATTGTTCCTCTTGTTTGCAAACACCCATATGCAAATTATTATTTCGCGTAAACACTCTATACACTTACACAAATGTACTTGGTCATGCAACATAACTTTCTTTTGTAGAACAACAGTTTTGCAATGGTTTATTAGCATGTTTTCCTTTTCATTCGTAAAAGTAAAAGCAAAATGAGTTTATTAACTCATTTTGAGGTTTAAATGAAAAGGAACTTGTTGAATAAATACATACATAATATCTCTTCTGCCGAGCCCATATCCAGACTATAATGCTAATCACTCTAATAATAATCAGAATAATGAGGAATTACGGGTCTCAACATTTTTAAGTCGCAGTGTTAAGTATGAAGATTTCATTGTTATTTACATAAAAGCCTGTATTTATACACTTTACAATTAAATCAATGACACAAAGTGATTAATCGATATTTTATCAAAGCGAATGTGTTACATAATCATAAAACTGGATTACTAGTACACTGATGCACCTGATACTGATATCTAACTAGTTGTACTTGTAGTATAGTGGCAGTAGAAGTATAATGCATATATGCTTACATTACATGTAGGAAACATAATATAGCAATATACCCAGTGCAACCTAATTTTCGATATCATATAATGTGATATGCTTAAAGATTAAAGATCCAGGTATGTTTGTCCAATGAATCGGGGATTATTTCTGGACAATGATTTGAAAGAAGTAGGCTAATTTTCCTATTAAACTGTTCTGTCATTCTTTCACTCTGAATCTGAATCAGTACACTTGATTAGTAAGTAGAGTAGAGTCTATACCTGTAAAAGTAACGCAATTAGCATAGCAGCATATTTACATAGTTTTGAGCAATTAAGCAGTAGATATAGTATTAAAATTATTGGTAAAATGATTACTTTTGCCATTTCATTAATATTTATTACTGTGGCTCATGTTCATTGTCAAGAAACCAATTTTGTTGACAAGGATAGCAAATTAGGAGACTATTTTGAGCCACAATGGTTTAAGGACAATATTCCCTTTATCGAAGTACCTGATAGAGAAATTGAGGAAGTCTACTATTATCGCTTCACTTCGTTAAAACGTCATTTGCGTTACACAGTTCCGGGAGCTGGTTACATTGTCACGGAATTTGTACACAAAGTCGGATATTCGCAAAAATTTGATACAATTAATGCAGCAGCTGGACATCATATTTACGAAGCGAGGTGGCTCAGAAACACCAGATATGTTCAGGTGAGTTTTCATGGATAAATGGTTCTTGTACTATAATATGGAAATATAAAAACTCGTTTCTTGGTAATTGTATTACTTTGCTTTACAGGATTACATAAACTTTTGGTCTAGAGAAGGAGGAGCAGCTCAACAATACTCGGAATGGATAGCAGATGCTGCATATAAGGCATATCTTATAAATGGAGATGCAGATTTCATCAAATCCCAACAGCAAGGGCTTGTAAACAATTTCAATGGATGGAATGACAGATTCGAACCACAACTGGGAATGTATTTCATTTCCCCTCACGATGACGCTATGGAACATTCAGCAAGTTCTGAGCAGACAGATGACCCATATCACGGGGGCTTAGGATACCGACCCAGTTTTAATTCTGAAATGTACGCAAATGCTATTGCTATTGCCGAGATAGCCAAATTGAACGGTGACACTGCCGTAGAAGCGGAATTTCGCCAACGAGCTAGCGATTTGAGAAGATCAATTCTTACCCATCTTTGGGACAATGACAGAAAATTCTTCTACCATATGTACAGGTATGCACGCTTAAACGTTTTCTAATAGTCCCCTTTATCCAGCCACAAAATCGGACCCCTAACTAATGTATGAGGACCTGGTCCTCAAATATGATAATTACTTATTTTTCAATATAAAACTCCATTTCAGAGAGGATAACCCAAATAATGAATTGTTGGATACCCGAGAAGAAGTTGGGTTTGTTCCATGGAGATACGGAGTACCTGATGACGACAGCAAGTACGGCGAAGCATGGCAAGAACTTTTTGAAAACCAAGGCTTTGGGACATTATATGGACCTTCTGTATGTCAAATACTTATGTTAAAAAATTGGCTAAATTCCTAAAAATATGTAATATATAAATAATTTATATGCTTATAATATATAAAAATAGACATGCGAAGTTAGAAGTCCTTGGTACGATGGAAATCAGACTGCACAATGCTGCTGGTGGTAAGTCAGGTGTATCATCACTTATTCCGCCATTACTATACCCTAGAGTTTTAATATGTTTCTCAATAAACTCAACTTTTTGTATTGCTTACATTTTATGGCCACCTAGTACCTAATGGACAATTAATTGTCGATTTTACCCTCACAGGAATGGAAATTCATGGCCATACTCCACGGGCTTCACTCTGAATTCATTGGCCAGTCAAGTAAGAGATTATGGAATTACGGCATTTGCAACTATACAGAGTTTTATCGGACTCTTACATAAATATGCGGAGACACAGTACAAAAATGGCAAACCGTATGTAGCTGAATGTCATTCACCCATTAGGAAAATATGGACTTGTGACGGATTGTAAGTAGTTCTAATTTACTTTTCAATCCCAATTAATGTTTTCTCTGGAAAAACTTAGTTTTGTTTTGCTTACGTATTAATAATTTTATATCGCGAATAATTTTAACAGCAACCATTCGGAGCATTATGCCCACTCAACTTACACTGACAATGTCCTCGGGGATCTAATTGGGATCGACCCTCAGTCTGAAGATATTTTCAGAGTCAACCCTCTGATCCTCCCGAGCTGGACTTATTTTATTGCTGAGAATATTCCTTATCACGGCCACAACATTACAGTCCTCTACGACCGAGACGGAAGTCGTTACCAAGCTGGAAGTGGTATGCAGATCTTTGTGAATGGGGTATCCGCAGCCAGACAAGATAATGTGGGTCCTATGGAGGTAGCTATTCCCAGTCCAATTAAATATCCAAACTACGATGGCGCAAATAAAATGGAAAACTATGCTACCAATGTCAACGGGTTTGGGTATCCCATGGTGGATGCCAGTTTCACGAGTATTGACGCCAGCGTTTGGCATGTTGTCGACGGGCGTGTCTTTTACGATCACATTCCTACAAATCGGTGGACTAATTTCGCTTCTCCAAATCCCACTGATTGGTTTTCACTAGATTTTGGACCTGGAAGATTCAGAACTATTAATCGAATTAAGTTGTATGTCTACTCCGATGTCGCTACTGGAGAAGGGGAAGTGGGTTAGTAGACAATATATACTTCGAAATTAGCAGGGTCTTTTCCCAAATTCAAATCTATGGCTATTCCATACCATAATTAACAAATATTATCTGCATTATTTTATAGATTGCTTCAGATCCATTGTGGTACAAGTACAAAATGGACAAAATTGGGAACCAGTTCAAAACCAAGTTTCCATTCCTGCCAACTGCATTCCAAATGACATCAACGTTGTTGAATTTACGCCCGTAAGAACACAAAAGCTGCGAATTGTCTTTTCAAGGGATGAGGTCAATAACCATTTCATCGGACTGACAGAAATGGAAATCTGGGCACCTTGGCCACAGGCGGATGAGAACATTTACGAAGCCGAAGATGGCTTTTTAAGAGACGCAAATATACGGGAAACTGATTCCGCTTCTGGAGACTCGTTTGTAGGCCAAATAGACAGCGATGGTGCTTTTGTCGAATTCACTGGAGTATGGGTGGAAACCGCTGGAGAACAAGACATTAAAGTCTACTACGCTAACGGTGGTAATAGTGACGCCACGATGGATGTCCATGTCAACAATGTCGGTACATATTCCCCTGTTTTCCCTCCTACTGGAGGTTGGGGCCAATTTAGCGAGGATAATTTCATTACACTTAGAGTTCCCCTCTTAAGGGGAAATAATGTACTCATATTCCAGCATGCATTAAACTTTGTCGAGCTTGATAAAATAGCATTGTAATCTTTAAATGTAGGTAAATATTTACCACTTTTAATACCATTATACATATGTACATATATACAGAATAATAAATTTTATCATTTGAGCAAAGATTTAAATGATTTAAAGATTCTTATGTAATTTTTACTTGTAAAATAACTAATATCTAATAATAATATTTTTTTTAATGATATCTATCTTTTTTCATATTAAAGTGTAACATTATGCATTTCTTTCGGTGCGTAAAGCAAAAACACTGATTTTTGTGAAAACAAGGTGAAAGCTAGGTAGTAGAAGTATGTATATACTGGAAAAAGAAAGATGCTTTTCACCAAAACTTTCTCCTAAATAATAATATCTTCCACAAAAGGCTATTTCATTCGCTAAATTGATTAACCCTGGCAACATTATTTATTCATCGACAGGGTAACAAATATTGAAAATGGCAAACAAATACAATTTTCTCTTCACTCGTCATTTTTCCCCTCATCATTTCATTTGAGATTTGCAAAAAAGTCTACCTCTCCGTCATTTTCTGAAATTGGAAAACATTATTTTTTCATATTATACTCAATTTTCTGCAATTCTCCTCTTCGAAATAGAAAAACTGCTGTTTTAGTAACGTTCTTACCATGTTTGCCAACAATTTTGGACACCGCAGAAATGTCCTTTGCGGTTTGGTTGGCATTTTTCAGGCTCCTCAAAGAAATGCTCCGATAGCCAGAGCTACTACTGGACCGGTGCCGCTGAAGTCCGTTTCTATTGTCGCTAATTTAATACACGCAGTTGCAGAGGTCGAAGTAACACAAGTTTACGTAAACAAAGAGAAAAATCCAATTGAAGCGATCTACTATTTTCCGACGCACCCTAAAGGAGCTGTAACAAGTTTTCAGGCCATCATCGATGGGGTAACTATCACAGTAAGTGTAAAATTTGTAAATTATGTAAATAAAATTGTGATGTCATGGATTATGTATATTTTGGAAGGATAATCGATACGATATGAATATAATTATTACTCCCACCCTGCAAATGTTATTTTATTATAAGAAAATTGACATTTAACCAAAATCACAAATTCTCTTGCTATTTTCAGGGTATCGTGAAGCCAGAGGAGGAAGCTAAAGAGGAATATGCAAAAGCGATCAGAGAGGAAACTACAGCATGCCTTGGAGAAGAAAATATGCCAGATATTTTCAAAGTCTCCGTTGGATTTCTGAAACCACAGGCTGAAGCTCGAATCATCATAAAGTACACTACGGAAGTGAAGAATGAGGAGATGACGAATGCAATCCGGTTCTATATTCCCACTACGATCGCACCCAGATACATTCCTCCAACGGAAACAGATCCTAAAGGACTCGACCTGGAAAATATGACGTTTGCTGCCAGTACTCCAGCCCCATTGACGATCAAGGTGAACGTAGCAATGCAAGGAGATATCCGAGAAATAAGTTGCCTAACCCACGCAATCAATTGCACTTTCCATCCTTCAACGGGGATAAACAGTCAGTGGAAACACGCCACCGTAGATCTCGTGGGCCAGACAACCGACATGGACAAGGACTTTGTTCTTTTGATATCACCTGCAGAAGTTCACCAACCACGAATCTACTCAGAAAAGCTTGGAGAAAGTAGTACGGCCATGCTACATTTCATTCCCCAATTTAAAATGGATGAACAAAAGGCGGAACTGATCTTCCTTCTAGATAGATCTGGCTCTATGACGGGTCCGAGTATATTGAAAGCTAAAGAAGCACTCAACATGTTCCTGCATGCGGCTCCAGCCGATTGTTACTTCAATGTCATAGGATTTGGAAGCAGCTTTAAAAGTCTATTTGACCAAAGTCAAAAGTATAGCGATAAGACACTTGAACGTGCTGAAAGATACACTCAACATATACATGCAGATTTGGGAGGTACCGAAATTTTGAAACCCCTGAGTGCAATTTTCAAAAAACCTGCAATTGAGGGATATCTTCGGCAAATATTCGTGCTTACGGACGGAGAAGTTTCAAATACGGAGCAAGTAATCGGTCTTGTGAAAGCTAATTCTCACCGCAGCAGAGTGTTCAGTTTAGGGATCGGAGCCGCCTGCTGTCACCATTTAGTTGAAGGATTGGCTAAAGCTGGAGGGGGCACTTCACACTTTGTAACATACAACGAGTCAATCGATACTAAAGTTTTGCAGCAGCTCCAAAATGCGCTCCAGCCTGCTCTCACAAATATACAGCTGAAATGGGAAGGGATCACGAACAATGATATGGAACGGTCAAGAATTGCACCAAGATTGATTCCGCCAGTATATGCCGGATCGCAATTGCTTCTCTTTGGCACTTTTCCAAAGCTACCCACCGCAGTGACATTGACTGCTTTCACTCCTAGCGGAAAGTTGAGCGAAACCTTGGCCTTAAATCCCGAAGATGAGATCGGTTCCAATGGGATCCTTCACAAGCTAGCGGGAGTAAAAATCGTTCGTGAGCTAGAGATGGAACACACATATATCGAATACGGAGGAGTGGCGAATAGCAAAGAGCGTATGTCAGATATCAAGAAGGATATCGTTGATATCGCATGTAAGAATAACATTGCTTCGAAATTCACGTCCTTTATCGCCGTTGATGAAAAAAGCAAGACTACCAATGACAAGTGGGTGATGCAAACAAGGAATGTTCCTTCTCAAATCGCTGATGGATGGCACGGTACTGGTGGAGCCTCAATGCCTTCCGGCGCATCAGGTCGTCGTAGGGGTTCAAAGGGTTCCGGCGCATCATGTCGGCGTCGGCGTTCACAGTCTTCCAGCGCACAAGGTCGGCGTCGGTGTTCAAAGTCTTCAAGCGCACAGAGTCGTCGAAGGCGCTCAAAAGCATCCAGCGCATCAAGTCGTCGTCGGCGCTCTAATGCTTCCAGGTCATCAAGCTGTGGTCGGCGAACAGGAACTAGCAGCGCAGCATCTCGTCGTCCTTGGCGCAACACTTCCACATCCGGGAGACGTCGTAAATCTCCAGTGCGAAGGAGGGGAGCCCAGACCGCGAGAACCTTGAGAGGGGGGCGAAAACCGGCTGCTGGTGCCCAAGCTGCAAAGACAGCAAAATCTGCAAGATCAACCCGATCAGTATCGTCGTCTAGACCGACATCCACTGCAAATGGCAATAAGGATGCCCTGGTCCGAAATCTTGTTGCAATGCAATCAGCTCAAGGAGCATTTTCACTGAACCAAAAGTTCGCCAATGCTATTTCGCAAAATCTGGATGCTCTAAAAAAGGAAGCCACCAAAAACAAATGGGATGAAAAGGTCTGGGCAACTGTTTTGGCTCTGGCCTACTTTTCAGAAAAATTAAAAGAGCACAAGCAGTTGTGGGAGCTCTTCTACAAAAAATCTCAGAAGTGGTTGAACGGATTGAAGGACACGAAGAAAGATGTTGGCAACATGACAGCTGCGGCCAAAAAGATTTTGTCATGATGAATTCACAACGAGAATGAAAGCTAATTCTACGATAATAATTTAAGTAAATACCTACTATTTAAAATTCCGAACAATTTTACAAATACAACAATTATTTACAATGATATTATACATATTTACACATGCAATTTAAAGTGGTAGGTATAGTGCGTTATACAAGTGGGAAACAAAATGTTATCCTTTATAAATATATGAATTGAATTAGCTGATATAATTATTGTAAATATGTACATACAAAAACAATCTATTTCTGTCAAACTTGCATTTACATGAACATAAATAATTACTTGTAATCCAAAATGTCAATGAAGTTTACCTGCAATTTCTTTGGAGATATTATCCACTTCCATGACATGTAGATAGAGCATATTGCATTGCATACCTGTCTAATTTCTATCTTTTTCTAAGTTTAACTGTAATAACATGCTGAAATCAACGGAAAAACTTTAATTCATTTCGAATTTTTATTTACCACTTAAAATTTTACTTTTGTTAGTTTACTATTACTTAAGTTGCACTTTGCGTACAAAAATGTTAAATAACAATAGAATAGGCATAATGATTCACCGATGTTTATAACATAACTGGAGGAGATTGTGCTATTAAAGATACAGTCCTTCCGGAGTTCCTTCCTTCTTCCGATATAACACATTTTCTTTAGACTTCTTAAAATCCTCATCAGTGACTTTCATACGGCGTTCTCGCAGGGCCATTAGACCCGCTTCTGTACAAATGGCCTGTGGAAAATAAAAGGATTATTTAGTAACAGGCTAGTTAGTTTTCTGAAATTGCAATTTACGAATCACGATAAACAAATCATGTGTACCTTAATATCAGCCCCCGAGAGATCATCCTTAGACATAACTAAATCATCGAGATGAACGTCTGGGGCAAGGGTCATTCGGGCGGTGTGAATGGTGAAGATTCGCTTCTTGGTCTTCTCGTCAGGTAAAGGAAATTCGATCTTCCTGTCTATACGACCGGGACGAATCAGGGCGGGATCAAGGGTCTCGATACGATTAGTAGCCATAATTACCTACAATTCAATAGTTTAATTAATAATTAAAATTAGTTTCAAGAAACTTGGTGGTGGCACTGTTCAAAATAATGCTTGTTCTTAGTAGTCGCAAAACTATACCTTGACGTCTCCTCGGGAGTCAAAGCCATCAAGCTGGTTTAGCAGCTCCAACATGGTTCTCTGGATTTCTCTCTCTCCACCGGAGTTTGAATCATACCTTAAACAATTATAATACAATTGATCATTGTGGCCACATTATTAGGATTAAATATTTTTATATCACTTACCGTTTAGTTCCTACTGCATCAATTTCATCAATGAAAACAATGGAAGGGGCATGCTCTTCAGCAACACGGAAAAGCTCTCTCACTAATTTAGGACCGTCACCCTGATGGAAATATTTTAGATATTGTTAAGATACAAATTACGCCATTGCATGCTTACAAATTACAAACGGTAGCATTTTAGCATTCTTGTTACTTACCAAATATTTCTGAATCAATTCCGAGCCTACAACACGCAAAAAGGTTGCAGATGTTTGATTTGCAACAGCTTTGGCCAGGAGAGTTTTACCAGTACCAGGTGGCCCGTATCTACAAATAATTTATATTCAATTTAGCATAGGTAATTACATATTTACATATTTATACTGTTACTGTTATTACTAAGCGGAAATCTATACTTGTGCATAACTTACAAAATGACTCCTTTAGGAGGTCGAATACCCATCTCCTCGTAGTACTCCGGATGAGTTAATGGCAATTCCACAGATTCTTTAATCTCCTGGATTTGAGTGTCCAAACCTAAATCATGGTAAAATTTTAGTATCGTGTTGTATATAATCAATCTAATTCTAAATAATTACGGTCAAATTCCATTATATAAAAATTGAAATACTTCCAATACCTCCAATATCTGCGTATGTTTCCTGTGGAGCCTTCTCCAGCTTCATAACGGTCACCATCGGGTCAGTATCGTCAGACAGTACTCCTACAACAGCGTGAACTTTGTGGTTTAGCAATACAGCGCAACCAGGTTCTAACTGGTCTTTGTCTACAAAAGACAATATCGACACATAATGTTCGGATCCAACAGCTGTAGAAACAATTGCATGGTTATCATCAATTATTTCTTCTAAGCTGCCGACAGACATCGGAGTTCCACGAAGGTCGTCGACCTATTAATAAATTAAAGTACTGAATGAATTTCGACTTTTTCTTCGAAAATGAATTATTGCAAAACGGTAAAAGGCAATCGCCATCAATTATGCAATTTTATATCCATTTTCCATACCTTTGAACGCTCTTCCTCGTTTTTCTCATCCTGTGGCTTTAAGCGCTCCTGATTCTTGATAAACTCTTCCTCCATAAGCAAATAATCCTTTATGCGTTCCATTTTTAACATCTTTAAACGACAGCGAGCATGGGGCGTAACTATTTACAAAATATACATTATTATTAGTGGAAATTGTATACAGATAATTTCATATGGGTATTTTGCATTTAGAAATATACCGGCAGGCAATTTTTGAGCTGCATCTGGTCCCTTAACCTTCTTCCTGCGTTTCCCGACTCGTGTAGGAACTGGAGGCTCGTATTTTTTCTTCTTTTCCTCCCCCTTCCGATCGCCTCCAGATCCCCCTGGCGCACCAGATTGGTTTTGACCCTAAAAACAATTTCAGTATTAAATTAAAATATGATTTAAGCTTTTAAAAAATCTTTACATAAGTGACAAAGTGATATAAATAACTACTGATGACTTATCCAGCATAGCCAAAAACTAGTAGCCTTTAAAAAATTTATTTTATATTTTAGGTGTTTGGTAAAATTCTAAATAGGATATTCAAAATTAGAGACTCACCATTTTAAATACCACTCACTGTCAAACTGTCAACAGCAAACAAATCTGGATGTTTAACGCAATAGATGACAACTTTGACGATTTCAGTCCGTTTTCCTCTTTCAAAAACTAGGAATTTCTATTTTACAATCAAAAATGTAAAATTATT
>JAQFYC010000811.1:0-45683 GCA_034694165.1 Tomocerus mixtus
GGTAACGACTAACCAATGACGTGCGACTTGGACAGAATTTGGTAGGAAGCGTTCATAAGTCGCTTATAAGAGAGGATACCTACTTTACCCAATAAGTCCAAAGTCTGACAAAGGGTGTATTGTACCATAGTGACGCGATCACCTTTACGCTTTGAAGTATTATACATACATCTAATAAAGTGAGTTAGAGCATTGCATTGTAATAAACTGAACCACCAGGACGCACACCTACACCAGAGTATCATATCCATCTGAATGTAAGTATTTAAGATTTCTATTAAAATTTCTGTAATTCATTCATGGACCATGCATGAAATGAAATAAACGATCTTTAAGCTATGATATTTATAGTATTACCGTAATACATAAACCTTTTATTAGTATTGATATTTTACCAAATAAAGCAACATATCACGTATTATCTTGAGATCCCTAAGGTCTCCAATAAATATTGAATTGGATTATCTCATTATGTGCAAGCACTACACAGGCTTCGGGAAATGAAGGTAGAAAAGGAGCCTTTGTTGATGCTCTGACACTACTTATGACAATAAAATCTGTATTATTATAAGATGAAACTATAAAAAGCCGATTTTATTGAATGATTATGGGTGTCTACAAAAAAGCAGTCAATATATAGACTTTTTGGAAAATTTGTGAAAGTTAATGGATGCATTATAACCAAGAGTACATATATCAGTCTAACCATTCTTATTTAGTAAAAATGTTTTATATCTGTATACAATGTATATATATACGAGTGTGCTATTCACATTAGTGTATAGTCTTATACTCAACGTATGTATTTGCTTAATCACTTACTAATTACACTTGGTATTACGATATAGTCAAGTCAAGATTTCAAACAACGTATTCCTTTCAGCAGCAGTTAAAGAAAACAATCTTTCAAAGATGAATACTCCTGAGCAACTATTATCGAAGAATAGAGTGGGCAGCCACTTCTTTGCGCTTCTATATGTAGTAAGTAATATATTATGGGCCTTTGTTTACATTGTTTCAACGAGATTTACTAATCTGGACTTTTAATTTAATAAGTTATCACTTTTTTCTTAGCTGGCAGTCTCCGTGAAAACTGGAGTAACCGTTTGGTATGCCATTACCAAAATTATGGACAACAAATGGGCATTCCAGTTCCACGATCATGATGACATGCCCAATATAACTACTTCTGATGACAGTAAAGACACGCATTCTGTCGATGAATGTTACCGCATCGGTAAGAGCTATGCAATATTAATAATCATATTTCCTAACGCATGTGTATTCAAAATACTTAAATGCGATTGCAGTTTTAAATAGCCTGATATTCAAATGACATTTTGTGTCTCATCATTTTTATATTGCCATTTATATAATAAATTTTATCTTTGTTATGTTTTTAAACAGATTTGGTATTGATATCACTCATTTTCATTGCCGGTATATTTTACGTCTGGACTACAACTCAAACTTTGCTTCTTGTGCGGATCTTAAAAATGGTTTGTTTTAATAATTTTAACTGGATTTAACAGATTGTTCTAATAATTTAACTCACACAACACAATTATGTCTTAACGGCTTACTCTTACTCTTATAATCAGTATCTAACAACTATAATATTTATTAAATTTCTTAATTATTTACCTACTTACTTAATTATTGTATTTTTAGGATTGCAGGAAGAAACTAAGTAATTGGTTAAGGAATTGGATCCCGTTTTCTTTAATTGAACTATGTTTTGCCATCCTCTGCCCTTTCCTCCTCGCTTCCCAACAATTTATATACGCGTTAGTCTCTGGTTCATTTTCGGTATTCTGTCTATACATGCTTTTGGCAAGTGTTATTAAGCTGAGAAAAAGTGTTTGTACATCTCAAGGGGAAGACATAGAAATCCAATCCTACGTTTATCTGCATCTTAAATAAAAGCGTTTTCTGATATTATGCCTACTCTGTAATGTCTAACATTTATTTTATGATCTAATTACTCATACCATATTGAAGGAAATTTTTGATATAACATCGTTACTATTAATTTATGTACAGCATTATTATGGCAGCTCGCATCAAGTAAACTTTAAAAACTAATATCATTATATCCTTCTATACTGTATCACTACATCCCTTATAAACTGCTAAGTAAAGGTGTATATTAATATGGGCATTGCTAGTGGTTAGGTGTTATTAAGGATGTCTTTTTCCAATCCATACTTATATTCACAAGTATTTAATAAGGTATTGACTGAAAAAGTACATTCCAGGTTGAATTTTCTCAAGCTTCAACGTGAGATTATTGATACATTATTGTGAATTGTTTTGAAATCTTTACATTTGTTATAATAAGTCATTTTTACTATTTGTATCATTCGTATGCTATACGTGTTACAGATAATGCATAATTTGTAGTAGCCAATGTTTCATGTTGTTTTGAAAATAATTTTGTTTTTCTTCTCTGGAATGCAGGAAGAGAAGAGGAGCAATAAATTGTTTACAATATATCAGTAGAGTAAGTTAGGTACCTGTACCACTCTGTACCATATTGACACACCATAACATTTTTTAGCAGGTGCGGGTGATGACACATCATATTATTGTATATTTAATTACTTTCGATACATTTATTTCCGCAGTGCATTCGAAGATATCTACCAGGAAGAAAAAGTCCAGCCAGACACCTGCTCTGCTCACCATAACTAACCAAGGAGTTTGGATGTTCTATAGGTATAAGGCAATAAAATCTCACAGCTAGAAGTCAACGCAAATTGTTTTCAACGCCCGACATTTACTTTACCCGGATATATTTAATTGGTAAGTACTGAGAATTCAGTGAATACGACTGTCAATCATTGGATTGGTATTTTATAAGTAGGTACTCTATTCCTATATAAAGACACGCTCTTATAGTTCAGCGTATTTGTATATAAACTTTTGTTGTGATTTATTTTCAGCAGATTAATACATACTACTCACATCCCTTCAACAATCACTATCACATTTTTGGAAGAAGAAGAGAAATCTTTGAGAATGCAGGCTGAGAACGATAACGTGTGCCCCGATTGCTCATGCACACTCGAAACAAAACGTACAGAAGAAAAAAAAGAAGAAAACGATGTACAAAGCAAGGACTGTTGCATAACGGTTGATTTCATCGTCGTAAAGCTAGATGATGTTGTCGAAAAATTTTGGAAGGCTGTGAAAGTAATTCAGCCATGGCTCTCTGTTCTCGCAGTGGTAAATTGTTTTGACTTTTTAAATTATATTCTGATTTGAAAGTAAATGTCTATAATTATATGCATGTACTGTATTAAACTGTGTAGTTATAGGTGCTACTACTTACTTAATAAATTAGATACATAAATAATAATCAATTACAAATATTAATTGCATCATTTATGGGATCTAGGTGTGTGTCATAACTTCACTCTACGAATCTGTATTTGAGGTTGCTTATGAAGTCGATGTGTACAACTTCAGTGCAAAGTCGCCCTTAGAACTAGCACGCGTCGAGTTGGACGGTAAGTAAAGATATTTAAATAGCTTCTTTAGTGTAATATAGTTATATACTCACCTACTCGACAATAATATGCTTCTTTGTTAATTATATCTATAATCTTAATAATATTATTCTTTTATCCAGTGTCCTACATCCCATGTGCAATGGGACTCTTTATCAAGATGCTTCAAGCTGTTAGCATCCTGATATACTTTACTTATCTTCAGCTGGTAAGAAAGTAGTTAATCATATTTTATGCAATACTTAAGGAAATAATCTTAACTTAGTAAATGAACTTTTATAACGTTTGCAGGGCACTGTGCAAAGATTGGAAAACTACACAATGATTTTATTGGGCTACCCCCTCCTTTGTACCATGATCGTCTTGGGTCTATATCCTCAGTTCTACCTAAGGACCGTCAGGTTTACTATCGAGATTATGGTCATCGGTTTTTATCAGATGTGGCTAATGCTGACCATAGAGCACAATTACGTCGGTCATTTGAATTAAAGTGTTCTTGTAAGTGTATTTATTTCAGTTCTAATGATGGCAATACAGTAAAATATACCTTCTATTATTTCTTATAGATAGTAAGCAATATTATGTATAATCATTTTCATTCTTATTATGTTTTCTTTAGCATCCTATCAATTACTTTCAGAAATAGATACGAATTTCCCTGTTTATATGCATTTAGTTGTAGTACTTTTCCTATAATTGCTATAATTCATGTTTCTTTGATGTAATTGTCCGTAACATGATACCTACCTACATGATTAATAAATAAAGCTGTTTTCTCTTTCAATGTGTATTATTGTCACCTTTTATTTCAGCAAATCATGAAATCATACAAAGATCACGGTAGATTACCTAACAAGAAGTTATACGAAAAACCATATAATATATTTATCAATCATTACGTCGTGTAGCAGTAGAATTAATAATAACAATAAGAAGCAAGCCATTTATTTGCTTAGAACAGCGGGTATATAGGACATTGTAAAGCAAGCTCATACATCTTTGATAGAAAATTATATTCCATAAAGATCCAGGTAACTTCTTATCGTGTTACAATACAATGTACTCAATCCACTGTGCCAGATATTTGCATTTAGGTAAAGATGTTGTTCCTTGCATTGCTTTAAGCAAATAAATTGAAAAACTGCTTCAATATCTAACCATATTAATGCATCTATATCATATCTTGTGTTACTTGGATTACATACGTGGGTACCAATTGTTATTTGTTAAGTATACAAATATAATGCATAGGTTTGAAAAGTGAGACAAACAGCAATGCTTCCACTGGCCGAGACTATTTACAGAGTATATTGAGGACATGCACTGCGCTAAATATATTAATGGTTTTTATTCTCTATGTAAGCTCGACATTAAATAGGTTACAAAACTTTGTCTATAGCTATAAACAACAAATATCTTATGAAATTGGCATTCTTTGATGCATACAATATTATACAAATATAAGTGTAATTGTCTCAGTACACAAAGAAATGCTGTACACTAGAAGCACATAATATGTAGCTAAATCAATTCTGTTCTTGCATCAATGTTGGCTAAACTCGCTACTTATGTAACTTTAGTTATGCAGCTTTGAGAAAACCTGTTATATGCAAAATTCGATTAATATCAGTACTGTAATTACAGCGTTATGATGTAAAATAATGAACATATTATTTAAGGAAATATTGACTAAGATATAGAGTAATTGTAAAGCCTTTGTTAAGTATGTGATTTATTTATGTACTGTACAAATGAAAATGTACATATTCTTATTTATCCATTCGTTTGTTGGGCGGGCGATGCCTATGTTAGATAATAAATACTTACCTACATATTTATCCATTCGTTAAGTAATTGGTGACTATACTACTGATAACATTGAGTTCTCTAAAAGCGGATGAAATCTTCTGTTTGCCAGCAATTTGAGCTGATTATTTCATTATGTAGTAATGTATGTTGATCCCATTGCAAATATATTTAGATTTAAATAAAGCATCTCAATAGACAGTATGGATTTCAGATTGGCTCTCATCAAGCTGGATAAGCTCATAAAATCTGACTTCATGAGACGTGACAATAATCAATATAATTTCTAATGAACTCTTGATCGGCTGGGCCGCTTGACAAAGCATAGACTGAAGCAGACTTTCTTGTACCTTCTGAAGTAGCTTCTCTGTATTTACACAATACATAAGTATGCAAAGCGTCAGTAAAAAACTATATGTAAATCTATCACGTAATTTCATAAACTACATTAATATGCTTAGTTATAAACCTAATCATATGAATCAAATGTTGACTTCTAGGAGTAACAATAAGTGAACATCAAAATCTGTATAGTATTGTAATGTCAATACTATCTGTACAAATAGTTAAGTCTAGGAACATGTATTAACTGCATTTTAGGAGAAAAGCAAGCGCTGTAAAATTTATCAGTTGCAAAAGCGTTATTTTGGCATTTGCACCTATCAGTAGGTATTATTGTGAATATGCATTGATACAGGCTCATATGTATATATATAATTCTTGTGTTCAACATCAAGATAACCTGCAATGATATAGGACAATAAGCATACTAATAGCTAACAATAAGTAAAAGTGAGAAACCCCTTCCTTAGAATGTGCATGCATGTAGGGAGTAAATCCGTATACAAAATGATATTGCTAACTAACTCCTCAATTTCATAGCTGATGCATAAACGATGATGATGTGGAGTGAGCCTGTATATCCATGTAACTACATCTATGCAAAATGCACCTGAAAGCCTTACATTAAAGCATTGATTTGATTCATGCTTTGAACTCGCATTCCGATCGATTGTTCATATTAATACTCAATCCGTAATGAATTACACGTGTAAATTGCTAATTGGAAGCAGGATTTATTGTCACATAATTACAGACATAAATCATTAATTTAGTATTTGAATGAATTGTATTTTAGTAGCATGTAGAAGTTTTAGACATCACTAAAATGTCTGTCTGCCAGGCTTTCTGAATTTAAAACTTTGCATATAGCTTATACACATGTAATATTCAATAATTTTACTGTACTTATGCTATATGAGCATCAGGTTACACATGTAAACTTTAGTTAGCTTATACTTCAGTATTTCTCGTCCTAGTCTCCTCCAGACACCGAATTCAGACATGACGTGGCGATCAAAGTTCTCATGCACCGGCATGGTTTTAGACACATGCTATTATCGTACCTGCAGAAGTAAAGCAATTTTTTGTTTGTACGAGAGTTTCGTGTATGTAAGTAAATGCAAGTAAGAAGTACAACCATGTCGACGTGTTTTCGTAGACATCCAGTGACGCAATTGTTTTTCACTTTGCCAAAGACAATTAAGTAATAAAATTACTATTAAAAGCTAAGTACTATGCACCTAGCTGCTTGCAAGTAGGTACACAATGTGCAGCATTGAATCCTCCTCTCCTCAATTTTCCATCCACAGCCCAGATTTTGCAACACTATTTATGTTATAATAATGCGCTTGATTATTAAGGCAAATATGAACTCGTCCATCCTATTATTCTATTAACTAATAAGTACTTTACATTTAGAGCTACAAATTATCAATAATATGCATTTCTATGGATATAAGTAACTTTGATCAAGGTTCACAAGCTTCCATTTGACATGTATGTTGGCAAATGTATGGCTACTATGATCCCTAATCACTTATATTTGTATTTTTACGTATTACACATTAAATTTACATAATTACGCAAATACATGCAATGAAAATGTACATAAAGAAATTTAAACGAGCAATTAATTAATAAGTTGCGTTGCTTACTTCATTTGCTTACGGAATATCGTAATATTACTGATTGAGTATTATTAACTAATTTAAAATAAGAAAGAGTCTGTGGATTATTTAGTTGAGATTAAACAACCTAGCCTAGACATTATGTATCCCTAACCTAGTTATGAGCTAATTTTCTCCAGGTAGGTGCATTTCTATCTAGAATGGCAACACTAATGCTAATAACAACCTGTTATACTAGTGCATGTTCATATAGCAGAAGTTAATGCATACATATTATGCATGTAAATGTAAGGTATCTAATTATATGTTTTACTTAAAATGTACTTATTCTTACATATTGTAAATACAATGCGGATGATATTCACCGTCTTTGTGTAAAATGGAACATCAATGCTTTCTAGAGATCTAATTAATCATAGCATCTGTAATTTAAGTTGTCAATGCTACTGTAATGTTATTTAAGGTTAGGAGCTTGACAAACTTCTGATGTGAACCTAATTGTATAACGTAGCATGTTGATTAAATGGAAGAGTTTGTATTTGAGAATATTATTACCCGCAAGTGGGATCTTCTTCTAAACCTAATTGTAGTATTTGAAATGCATTGAGGCACAGAAACTCTTTTTTACTCGGACCCTTATGACAAAGATTTCATCTGGAGATTGGCATCTTTTCCTATACTTCGGTATATATAGTAGTACAAACATATACTCGGAATGTTAAAACAAGTCGATCTTCCATATTCTTATTTTAAGATCATCTTATCAAAGTTACTAATAATAGGAATACTATGAGCATACTAATACTTCTACAACATATGATGTAAATGTATATCCTATAATAGATTATACATGAAGCCGATCTAAAGAAAAACATTTCGATAATTCGTAACTGTTTCAAAGAGGAAGTAAAGCAGCCAGCCTCTGACGTACATGGTGACAAGTTCATATCATTGTTGCAAACTCAGCAGTTCACCAAAGATAGTGGCAAAGTTATACTAATACGTAGCAGGATATATTGTAAATGATTATCTTTACCTATCGTCTGTATTTATTTATATATACATACACTGCCTCGCTGCATAATACTCCTTATATCTGTAATATGATAGCATAGAGTTCAGTGGGTAATTGTCTCGACACGAATTTACATCACATTTTGCTTGTATAATGTATGTATGTAGTTTTGTATCGACATATCTATATAATGTGGTATTGAGATTCTGTACTATTTTAGTAGCACTTACGCTAAATGGAGACTTGAGTTGATAGCAAACTCTAGATATCTTGGACGAATGCCTATATACCTATACACATATAAATAGTCTATAATATTATGAGTTTGTGAAGAATAGCCTACACCTGAGTATGAACATGACTATCTGTAGCTGTACATCTCGAAATATATTATTATAGTAGCATCATACTGAAAGATGCAGTTTGCGATTTTGATTAAGTAAAAATTAGGGTTCATGTGAGGTTTAAGAAAATGTACTAAATAGATCCCATTTTTAGTGCTAAGGAACAGACAGTTAAGCAGTAGCATACCATAAACTATTAATTTGTTAGGTATGGTTCAGATACATGTAATACAAGAGGTTTGTACTTGTGCACCGCACCATTTTTACTTACTGTAGTAGGCATTAGATCATTCGTTAAGTAGAAAACACTCAAAGGAGGGAATACAAGTTTCTCCGTATATTATAGCAGATTGAGAACCCCATGGAATGCAAAGTAAAAAAGGATGAAGCATATGAAAGCATTACATTACACCTTGTTTATGGTACATTTGTTCTCTGGACTAAGAAGTCAGTAAGATTGTGCTTATGAGTAACACTTGTCTTTACTGCATCCATTGAACCAGAATTTGCTTGAATGATACGATTTTTGCCATCCAAAGATGTGCATTTCCTTATACTTGCCTTATGTGACAATTTTGCAATACATTGGTGTTACGTTCATATAATATTATAAGATTTCTTCTTACACAGCTAACTTTGTGTATTATTTCTGTCCTGTCACAGTAGATTTTTATCCTTCCATTTTGATAGTCTTAATACTATACATTATAACTAATGTAGTCAAACTTTATAGCTTCTATTGTTCAAGCTAATATTAGTATGCTTAATATTTCCATTATATCCCTACCCAACTCTCGTAATTATTGCTTTCAATTTCTGTTAATTACCCATTTACATACTTTCTCATCTTTTCTTCTTTACAACATTTCATCTTGTTACATTCACACTCTAAACAGCCTTTTGCAGCAGATACTTCCCTATTACTTAGCATTTTTACCCACGAATGCAAAAAAAACATACAAGTTTACATGCCATTTTCATTTAAAGGATTAAATGTATAATAAGCTAAGAAAGTTAAGCCATTTTGTACTACAGTCAATCAATTTTAAAATAGTATCTACTTACATGTACATACGTATTTTAAGCAGATATTTATGTCTTGTTTATGACAACCACACTTCATCGATATCTCCAATTGTTATTTTCAATCGCAAATTTGTTATTTGCATAGCTCATGTCTTTGGTTTCTTTGTTGATGAGCTGGCGGATTTTAATTGGCCTCAGTGCAGATGTAGGTACGTGTTAGCACGCATCGATTGAATGCATGATTTCACCAGTGTATAAAGTGTGTACCTAAAATAAGTGTTGATTGATATCTTAACTATACTAGTAGGAATATGATTTTTCAGGCCAGAAAATGCAAGCTGTCTTATTACATGGCACATATAAGCAAATTTTATATTGATTCTTATTGGTAGATACAAAAGACATGTAAATCTGTATGTAGAGATTCACTACTCAAACTATATTAATGAACAAATGAAATGATAATTTACAAAGCCTACTCATCAATGTTTAAGGATAGGTAGCCTAGACCTGAATGCCATAAGTAAGAGTAAGAAATACACGTACACTACACTTCTGGCTTACATTTAGGGACTTGGGTGGGACGTGGGTCTACGTATCCAGTCTAGTGAATCCGTAGAGCATTTTTCTTTACACAAATACATGCATGATCTTTCTGTAAATTTTATGTGTATCACTGTCACTTGATTTCATTAATTGTGATACATAAGTACATACGTATACATACTACATGCGATTCGTAACACACATCCTGTATCGTTTTGCGGTGCACTGTTTCCAATAATACACTACTAACCTATAATTGTTTTATCAAAGTAAGTTAAGAAGCTTTATCTACACGTATCTGTTGTAGACTGAAGTCTGTGCTGTTGTACATACAGGTAGTACATAGTAAATGCCCAGTAGGTTTCCTCCTCCTGGTTTTGAGGTAGCTACCCTGTCGAGAATTAAAAGTCAGCTCCAAAAGTCCAGCTTTTTGTCACCGTTCTTGTTCCTCATTCACTTAACGTTTGGATTTCAACGGTGAAAGTAAACATCCTAAGCAAGGATCTCAAGACTTAGAGTTCGTCCAAGAGAAGCAGTAAAACAGAGAATCAAGATGTCTTTCCTTTGTCCTACAGTAAAATTTTGCAGTAAGAAACCCAATTGTTGATTAGTATAACTTGTTGATTATTTATATTAATTATATTATGCTTTATTCTGTTTCATCCTGAAAATATTTCGATAATAAGTAAGTAGAGTGAACTTCATTGTAAATTTGTTGCTTTATTATTTGCAGGCACTCGTGCTCAACCAGAGAGAACGATCTGCGCTGTACCTCGTTGCACGAAGACCATAAAAGTGGAGAAAGAAACCACTCACCCTTTGGGAAATAGGAAATTCAAGCACTTCGGGCCAAACCTTACTTTAATGATGAAGAGGATGCGGGCCTACAATAGGATTCGTATGGAGGTACTGCTTCCCCGACTTAGAACCCTTCGCGAAGGAATGATAAGCATCGCTGTCCTTGACCGGGTAAGTTGCGATCTTCCAATTTGTTACTTTAATGATAAAAAACGTATCTATAGATTCTTAAGAACGAATTCTAACTTAATACATGTTTCAGGTCCTGGCCACCTTAGCCATGGCATGCGTAATGGTGCTTGGATGGTTCTTCTTCAATTTTCCGAGCATTGAACGACGTATCAACAAATGGGACTCCAGCGTATCTGTCGAAGATTTGGCAATAAAATATCAGAGTACATTTCTAATTGTTATTATGATAATCTATATTTTATGTACAAATATATAACACATTTTACCTTTACTCTTGCAGTGATAAAATTGTACTTTGAGCAAGATTTTTAAACTATTTTTAATCACATACTCATCTAATATATTGCAAATATGTTTCTATTTCAGTAAAAGTAGTGGCCTTTTCCGCGGCATTTTTCGTGTCGTGCTTTGCGTACACATTAATAATGCACAACTACATCATGAAAGCGATTGACAAAGTAATTAACCTATTCTTGTTCTGACAATGATATAAATATTTAGTAACTTCTATAATTTACATCTACCCAGTATAAAAAGCATTTTAAAATACTTGTACATATAGTATAAGGTACTAATTGAAAATATTTTTTATATAGAAAATGGTGAAATATTTGTGGTTTCATCTCCTTGTCGACTCGTGTACCCTTGTGGGGAAGACAATTATACTGATCCAGTTATGCAGTATTTTCGATTTTGACATTAATGTGCAGAGCCTCATAATTATCCCACTGGGATATCAAATGATTACGGCAACGTATTTGTCTGCTTATATATTCTACATATACCGTGCCAAGAAGTTACTCCAGGCGGACGAAGCTGCTCCAGGAGAGAATCCATGCCCAATTTCCATCATTTAGCTACATTCCTTATTAAAGTGGTAATGCACCATGAATATTATGTATGTGCAATTTTGATACCTTATCATTTATTTTAAAATTGTGTGATTTATTATGATGGTAAAAGCATTGGAACATTCAGTTGGTTAGCTCGGACCAAAATAACATTGTTTTTGTAATGTATTTAGAGATTTATGGGTGTTGGTATTTGAGTGGAATAAAATGGGATAAAATATAAGAAAGATGTTTCTCTGTGAAGTGTTTTCATTTGTGTAATGTCATATGCATATTATGTATCCATTAAATACAAATTACATGAATAAAGTATGAAGTAAAACGTTAGATCTAATTGCATTATATAAAATTTATATATATAGATATAAGTGGAAAAGAATAAATACAATTTTTATTCAGTAAAATTAGCAGTAAATAAAATAAGGGTTAAATTTATATATGCAAGAACAAAAGTACTTAGAATATTGTTCATGAATTGCATGGAACTTGCAATTTCAAAGCTAAGAGCATGTCGCATACTATTGCAAATTGTAGAAGTCGTGCCGTGGAGAGCTGACTGCAGAATTAAGTAGATTGGTCCACGTGTAAGGCCACACGTTGCATAATTTTATTAGCTATTTATCTTCCCATCAGAGGCGCTGCCAAATCCTTTGTTTTACGGTAACTTCACATATGCATTCAGGAATTCAATCAACCCAAGTAAGCATTATATTTGTACTGCATATTATATTATACAATAGTACAGAATTTGTTATGTACCACACCGAAAACATTCATGAAAAATTTTAAATTGAAGAAAATTAATAAATTATAGTATCTCTCATTTATTTGTGGTTCCATTTCTGTAATATAATACATGTGTTTCAGAGGAATATTCGAATTTCATAAACAAAAGTATAAAAATATTTAAATCAAAGCATATTTTATCTGGCTTACGTAATATCTCATTAAAAATGGGCAAGATATGGTATACACATAGATTATTTAATTTCCCGTATTGTCTTAGTATTGTTTTTTTCTAATAAAGTTTTCAGTAATGATAGAAGTTATATAAAAATTCATGCTTATGAATTACTAAACTTTTTGAGACATTATACATAGACTATTATTTTACCATCGAAATCTATATGTATTTATAATATACTTTCAATTATACTTTCATATCGCCAAGAATCTAAGTTGTTTTTAGGTTTTCACTTCCTTCAAGGAATCTGTAGTAGTTAACAGAATTGTTTATTCAGTTTCTGTGGAAATTCATTCAGGTAAAAAGAGTGTTATCATCTAGCTACCAGACCACCTATTATTAACACTTGCTCCTTACTTAACTTAATTTTTGATTTTAACTGCGTAATTTATTAATGTTCATGGATTGAATATAGCAATTGTAGCATACTTATATTTGAAAGATAAATGTTCATAACATGTAGGTAGTCGTAGTGCATTGCAGTCTTAGTTTTACTTTGCCTATAGTTATTTAGCTATTGTATACTCCAACTACTATTTACACAGTCAATAAATTATGTCTATTAGGCAAATTGAAATCTTAATATTGAAATATGCTGGTAATACACTGTGTCAGTAACTATTTATTTACGTTAATTCTCCACAGATCTGCAAAATGCCAATAATCAACCACTATCATTTCCTATTCCTATGACCAATACATGTGCATCATTATTTATTATACAAATAGTACATCCTTAAATATAAGTAAGTAATACTATGTACATAATGCATTATAGTAAATAGGAGCTGGGATGCCAAATCCCTGCAAAGCCTTTACTCTTGACCACAAATTGTCCTCGACTGGGAATATGTTTCTGAGTTTTTGGTGTAGGAATTAACACTAACACTACTTAAAGCCAAGCAAATATCTCTTACATTCATTTATAGGCATTGGTGGAGAAAATGTGTATCATCTTTCCCAGCCTACCTCCGCGTTTTATCTGTAATGCTTTCGTCTCAACCTATTTATGAGACGGGGTCTGATTTTCTTCAAGCTATGCTTACGGGCGTACTGCATGTACATTCTGCATTCGTTTTACTGTATTTGTTACACATTTGGTGCATATTTGTAGACGAATACGTACAGTAAAAGCCTATGCAAGCAAATTAAGTCTCAAAAAATCTACTTACAAATACATATAAGGATATGGATATAATCTGCATGCTTATTCAATCTAGTATCAACGAATAATACAACTATCATATAATTCAATAATTATAATGTTAAAGCAGTTTTGATTATAGTAATTCAATAAAGCATAGCCAATCGTTTTAACTACAATAGGGATTAGAGCTTAGGTATATAATTTTATTTTCGTCATTTTTTCATAATAAGTTAATATTAAAATCGGGCGATTTGGTACCCGTAGGTACAATTAGAGTAAGTATACTGAAAGCTACATTACTTTACTCATATTATATTCACATTAATCTACAGTATGTCCATGAATTTTGCATTTACATTTTTTCTGTTTAAAAACAGCATAACAATTATCATCATCGATGTAAATTAAACTAAGGAATTTCTCTTTATGGCAATATTCTCTATTCAATAAATTTTTTATTAACCTAATTATTTGGAGAGAATGGATTTTAGAATTAGTACTCCTTTCTAAATGTATCTATTCAATTATTTTACATTAGTTTATATATTTGTCAATTCCATTGTCCTAAAATAATGCTCCACTATGCTCATTTCAAATTGCATTAATACCTTGAAACCTCAGTAAAATATATTCATTAGCAATTCTCTTCTCTAGCAAGAACCACTGGAAATCCTGAGCAATACCTTGTCTTCAAAAATGGTGGAGGTTGTTACAATAACGAACGGCAGCATTGTTATTCAAGAGACACCTCCACCCATTCCGTTTGCTATTAAGATGTTGAAATTAGACCCCAGTAAGGTACTGAAGGCAAAAATCAAATTTGTTGGATCAGTTGGTCAAATTCTCGCTATTGCAAATGCTGTAAGTTCTTTCATAAGATTTTTCATACAATTCATATTACATGGTTTTGCCTTCATAGTCATGCACTTCGTGATGAAATTGTGTGATTAAAAGTTTGTTGTATTTTAGATCTGGGCAGGTTTTATGTTATTCCTGTCCGCCTTGAATTACTTTCTTCTAACTCCCATCAACTTTGGCTTAATCCCAGGGGTGACGACTATTTATGCAATAGTCCAAGTACAGAATGGAGATGCAGGTACTGTAAATATTAATAATCGACTAGTATTTTCAATTTATTTTCTTACAGATGGATAGTTTTTGTAAAAATGGATGATTCATTTCTTTTTCTATGCAATACAGGGACTGCCCAACTCGGTGCCCCTTTTTTCATTTACCAGTCCGTTCAAATTGCAATTACTGACTTCTTCTTGGAGGGAATAAGCAATGTAAGTACTATGCTAACACATTTACATATTACATTTAAACAATGTTACATATCTATGGTATGATACATATGCATATACTACACATATGATAGATTTCAAGAAATGCTAACTTAGTCCCCGTCATTTTGTATATAGAACTGTGAAACTAAATTGGACTGGTACTTGATGACTTTTGGCTTAGGATTTTGCGTGGAGTTGGTGGCCACATGTTACGTGGCAATGGCGATTAATTGTGAATTTTTATTTATAGTCGGCTCCATGGTTTACATTATATTTAGATTTTACTCTCTCAAAACGGCAAGAAAACTACAAAACTTAGTCCACGAAAAATACCTTATGGATAAAGCCGCAGCAAAAGAAAGAGAACCACAACCAGAACTAGGATGCCACTCAAATCCCGTCGATATTGCTGATGAATTGCCCTAATTTCTGTTCAAAAAGAGAGCAACTTTTGAGATGAAACAGTTATCATAAACTTACATTGTACACTTATTACTATTTTATTCACATGTTTTTAATATTAAAAATTAAACCTAGTGACACTAATCAGGGATTGTGGAATTACTATTATTTATTTCATGTACAATGCTAATAAATTATATCATTCTTGTACTTCGTCATAAAGAATCAACTTATTGTGTTCATTTATTTATTCCTTCACTTCATCTCGCATCATCTAAGCATTCATCGCAATATTACCTATATCGGCAGGGGTAGATTAGGCTAAAGAAGTAATCTAGTAATTCAATAGCAGGAGAATGAAAATAGAGCTTATGATTACCAAAATGATACCTCTTTGCATATTTTCTTCGTCTTCTTACCCTTAGAATCGTATCATACGTAAACTAGCCATTTCATATCTCATATGTGTACTTGTACTGCATATTTAAGATCAAGAAAAGATTTTGATGGATATTATTTATCATGTAATAGTATTACGTATACTTGCATATTGGAAAGGAAGCATTTTTTATTTGTGGATAGGTAGTCCGAAAACCTAACTATGTCATGTCAAAGGAGTTTAACGATTCCATCGACTCCCCTTTCTAAGTAGCCTATTCCATGAATAAACAAAGTGTGTAATTTAAAGTAAACAGGAAGAGAAATTTGTGTAGAGAAATTGTGTGTATAATATCTGGTATTAAAATCAGGAAGAAAGAGCTATGTGAAACATAAACACATTATGTGGTACAATCATTTATTGCATGGTCCACATGAAATGAGAACGTGACATAAAATTATCGGAGTGATTCCAGTATAAAGGTAGGTATGAAAATGAATATATAAATGCATAGTGGGTATGAAAATGCAACACAGATACACAAATGGTAATAAATGTGATATTATTAGTACTAAATAAGTCAGTACATCCATACTACCTATCTTCAATATTATATGTACGTGCAGCCTGAGATAACAGCTTAGCTGGTTGGGTTATGTACAATTAAAGGCTCCGCTATAATATTGTAATACATATCTGTACTTACAGACTTGCGAATAATAGCAAGGTACACTGCACACTGTAAAATTGTCCTTTACATCGTCGTGGACAATAAACAATATCGTAATATGATGCTTTGGATGCCCACTTTTCCTACCAGAATAGTACGGGAGATTCTTCTCGAAAACCTAAAGCAGATCACTCCTGATTACAGGGCTAAATTTCTTTAAGGATGTCATGCCATGTCAACGATGCGATGTGATGCAAAGATAAATGTATGTATAATGATAATAATGTACTCGTCAAAAGAAAGTTTCTAATGATCTAAAGCAGAACTGGATTAAAGATGATACCCTTAAATACAAAGGAAGCTATATTTGATATTTCACATTTAGTGTAGGCATAATGCTTTCCACAATTCAACGCACTTGCTGCAGGACAGCCTCAAAAGCTTTTGACGTATCATTTTGCAAATCCATGGTAAAAAACTCCCAAAAATTGGCATATTAAGTAAATACACTATTGATATTGCAATGAAAACATATAAAGTTCAACATTCGAATTTCAAATGGGAAAAGCCGAAAAAGTAGCAGCGAAATTATTTTTATCATCTCCATATAGTGGGACATGGGGGAAGGGTCAGCCATACCGTACCAAGTAAGAAAGAATGATGTTGCAATAGAGTGTAGGAGTAGTGTGTAGGAGAAACAAAATATTTCTAGGTAACTCTTACTCTTTTGAGGACACAAAGAAGCTTTTACCGTTTGACAAATCAGGATAGCCTTTGTGATTTTACTAAGAAGTATATTATGTCTAATAAATACTAAACATGTGCATTGTCTGGATGATGAGCATATTTTTATACATCTTTGTTTATCTACTCCAGATCATCGTTTCTGTTGGTAATGTTAGGTACTTTTAGAGTTTAATCTACCGACGTAAAACCGGGAGCATTATTGTACTATTGTATTGTAAAGTGTATGAAGGCATGAAATCGGAGAATATAAATTTGTGATAAAACCTTGCGTTTTGCAGGCACGTCATTGTAATAATGGATGCTGAATGTGATTAAAGGTTATGAGTCAGTACTTATAGTATATGTACTTAACGACTTTTATTTCTCCTTCAAGGCAAAATTACAGTAGAATAATGACCTCGTAATGTTATACGATTTTGGTGCCAACTTATGGAGAAAAGTCGCAAAGCTTTGCTTTGTCTGGTCTGCCTGGATACTTAGGTTAGGATTTATATGCATGTGTCTCCTACTCATTCGTAGTTATTGTTTGATTACTTATGTATTATGTTTTATGTATTCCTACTGAAAATTGATCTCCTCTCTATCATTTATCCATGCAATGCAACGAATTAGTACAAAGAACATAGTGTAGGTGATTTTCTTGTACAATGGTGAACTGACAACCATAATTTGCATTAATCTCTCATTTCGTATCTGTGGCTTGGGGTTGGTTGTTTGTCAAGCTGAAAAATTATTGAGTGTATCAGCATAAGTGCTTTCTATCAGTAGTTCTATATGTAGTTAGCTAGTTAGCAATACTTTACATCTTTCATCAATCTGTATATCCTCTGTTCATTTTCTCCTTCGAATTGTTAACATTTGGTTTCTTATTACAAATAATAAAATAGTAGACAGTAACTGACGGAGGACGAAGAACACTTTTTCTCTTGAGAAAATATCTTTTGATCTTGGAAAGTGTCTTGAATTATCACTCTCTTTCGTTCCTCAGACTATTCCACATCTAAGTAACAGTTAACAACACTTTTTTCAAGTATTTTGCATGTATTGTGAACCAAATTACATAATTATAGCATATTAGCCACATATTATTTCTCAAAAAGTAGGTTCAAGCTTGGATTTCGTCAGGATACAGTCTCATGTAAGTTTTCTAATCCCTTTTACTAATAGTCATTTATTTGTTGTACGTTGTACTTAAGTAAAAAGTAGAAAGAAGGAATAATACAGTACTATATTAAAATGCAACGTTAGTCCAGGTATTAAGCGATAAGCAAGTTTAATTTAATTTACGCAGTGAGTTTTAGATCTGGAACAGCATGACGATGCTTTCAGACAACTGCAGATGCGAAATTGCCAAGTGGATATCACGAGCTATCCTTGTATCCATAACTTGGACTAATATCGTAAGTAAAACCATGCAATTTACTATTTCTAGGCTAAATCTCTGAATATGGCAGCATTGTGACAAAAGTGACAATATTTAACTGTCTATTTGAAAACAGTTGGCGTCTTTGCTGTCTGCTCTTCATGCAATTTCCCTATTCACTTCGACCTACGGTAGCTATCTCTATGGGCATCAAATTCTCACCACACAGATGCTGATGCTCTCTTTGCTGAAGTCCAGTCGCCATTTGCCACAAAGATATGTTGAGGAGGAAATGGCCAATATAGACAACTTTGAGTTGAAGGGTAAGCATATTATCTTATGAGTTGAAATTGTCATTGCATACTCCAAAGACACTTCAACTGTACTCATAGTGTAATGTACAATGTAACTGTGTATCCAAAGATGCTTTCTTTCACACATAGACCAATATTTTCTTAATTAGATTATTTTTGAGGATGAATAGTGGTTTCACGAATGTAGGAATCTTGTTTGTATACCTGTGTAGATATCATTTTATTGCCCAAAACGTAATGCTTACAAACTTCCTTTATTTCTCAAGTTTCCATTATGCAATAGTGTTTAGAGGATTATACAGGACTAATACAGAAATATTGTGCTAGAACTTCAGTATTCATACTTATACAGAAACTTAGTATGCTCCTTCTTAATATCCACTAACGTTTCTTAAATGCTTACAGTGAAATTGATCCTCGTATCAAGTATTTTTAAACTGGGATACCACGGAACTATAATAAAGCTTAATTGGAGTCTGTTCAAGTGCTACGATTTTGTAAGTTTTTAAGACATACAAACTACTACATAATATCTGTGTAAATCTAAAATATTTACTGATATAAGAAAAATAATGAAACATAATGTGTATTTTATTTAGTTCCTTCCCTGTTTCATGATAAGGACAAAAAATTGGTGGTGGTTTACAATGTCCGTTGTGACTGCAACTATGATGGTGTCATTATTTGAGTTTTTCTGCGGGGGTTTCATCCTTGAGGAATTCGAAGCTATTTTCCACATTCTGAGGCGTTCCTACAATGTCGAGTGGAAGTTATTCGCTTTTGATATGGCATCCCTTTTTCTGGTGAAATGGTACACTGAGATAATGGGTTACGTAAGAGTCGAGGAAGGGTATTCATACACCACCAGGCTTGTGTTTCATTAAATAGAAAGCATTTCACAATATTCTATTCAAAGTATTCTTTAGAATATTATCTTTTAATTGTAAATAACATCCATTTTATTAGATATATGATAACCAATAACAAGTAACAAGCAACTTAAGCTCATGCAAAATGTGAAAGCTCATTGAAGCGCACCTAGATACTTATATTTGTAGTGTAAAAAAGCAGGCTGCTTCATATGCTGTATGTACACATAGGGTTAGCATTTGCTTAATTAATCTACAATAGGTAGTTTAGAGACATTCGTGTAAATACCTACAAAATAAGTAAATAGTTTTATTTTGACATCTTTTCCAATCTCATAAATAATCTCGTTAAATAATAGAGTTAATTTATATCGATCATTGTTGCTCATTTAATGACTAAACCATTCCAATAAATTAGTTTTTGTTCGAAGGACAAAGAAGAGAATATAATGTGAAAACAATGCTTATACTACACAAATCAATGTCGTATTGTGCAATGTTGTTTAAAAATCTGTTTTAATTGCTTATCAAATCGAGTAACCTTGCAGAACAAAGACAAATTTAGCTGTACCATGATTCATGTCAAATATTGGTATTGGCATATGGTTATGAGTCATGATTTGGCATCCTATTGATGCATGCTTGACAAAATCTTTTGGACTCTTTAGATATTCATATCTATCTTATATATAATTGTGTAGCACAAACATGAAGCTTCATATTGTAGTAGTTCGTATTAATGCTTAACTAAATAGTTTAACAGCTTATCTTACGTGTATGCTTATATGTTTGTATTGTAAAAGTTAATTTACTTTATTTTTCTTCAAAAGCATGAATACCTTGGTACGTTTCCGTAGAACCTAACCCAGCTTTAAAAATTACTTTAATTAAAAACAGTTGTTCTGAAGCTGTACTATTAGGATTTAGCAACTTAATTATTAGTTGTACCTAGGCAATTATACAACAAGCTCTCATAAGGTAAAGCTTCCGTTTGAGATGATTATACATAGTTATTGACTAATTTCAAAAAGTATCGAGTAATTAATAACATTCTATTGTACAAGGGACACAGATTAAATTTTTTTAAAGTTTACTCATTATGTATATGGTAAAAGAATAATTTGGTAGATAAATTGCCTACTATTAGTGTGTTTATATTTAAATTAGCGTATCTATGTAAGTTATTAGGTAAAATACATATTATTGTAGGAAAGTAGTTTGTAGTCATAAGATAGCCTGTAGTGTAAAGATTATATATAGTCTGCTAAGTATTTTGTAAGCATGTATTAAATAATAATACATCGTGTAGTGAGTAAGGTGGCAAACGTTGCGAAAGCGACTGCCGAAGGGGAAAATGCATTTTACACTTACTATACTTAGAAGTGCCAATAGATGCATGTAGGCATTTAAATATTACATTACTTCTTACTCTACAATGAGTAAGATACTAATCAATATTTGCTACATAGCCATAGTCGGTAGGATAAGATCTTAGCTATAATCTTACTTATTTAGCTATACTACATTAAATAATAAGCTCTCACAATTAGCATGTATGCAAGTAATAATAACGTTATTGAAATATATTTATCAGCTTTACTTATCTCTGCATGTGTTCAGTTGTCATATTTTCAATCTCTTTAATATTCAATAATGTAAGTAATGATGTCTACTTAATACAATATAACGTGCTTTTTGATGTAATGTAACTTTATCTTAGAAATTCTCATATCGAGAAATTACTGTCGCTACTCCGATTACCTAAAGAGAATGGTTTGAACTCTAACAAAGTTAGACATATAAACTTATATGAAAGTCGTTCTTCACTGTATATACTTACTACTACTGTTTAGTTATAATAACTGGAAATTGCAATCAGCTATAAATACATATATAAATGGAATAGTATGAAGGCCACAAGAAATTGGTTATGTAGTTATTTACTTCTCTCTTCTCTCAAATTATGTAGTGTAAGTACGTTAGAATGGATGTTGTAAAAGGCTTATATTGTAGTAAGGCTTAATAATTTTAAAAGTAATTACATACCTATCTTAATCTTACATAATATTATAATCTAATCCAATATAATGTAATGTAATTGTTCTGTAATGTGCAACCCTTTGAATATTAAATAAAATTGGCAAATTTAATTGAAATAATACTCTAAAAGCTAAAATATTATATCATTCCACATAATACTTTTATTTATAATCCGCTTATTACATGTATTGAATGACTGACGAATCTTGAATTGATAACAGAAGTCTATTTATAAGTAATAATGTGAAGAAATGTATCAGCATTGCATTTTGCATCTTCCTACCAATTAGCAAACCTAAAACGTAACAATTATAACTTTATTATCAATCTCAATTAGAAATAGCAATGAACACTTTAATTGCAAAAATTTTGGATACTACTGGAAAACTTACATTGGCAGCCGCATCTTCTACAATGAAACAATATTGGAATAAGGCGGCATACTTGCAAACATTTTTTGTCTTCTCATTTGCATCAAGCTCTTTTGATTTGATATCTAAACATTGAAATTACACTTATTTACATATAATAGTATTTGCGTTATTGGATCAACCGACTGCGGTAATCTAGTTGATACATATGTCAGTAATTAACTTTCACCCAATATAGTTACCTGTTGAATTCGAACATTTGCTAACGATTTCAAACAACTTTTCGTGAGATGAGGATGGAGCATTTTTCGTTATTAATTCCTTTAGAGCTACTGTGTTGACAGTTTTGTTAGCGTTGAGCTACGGATATGCGGAAGTTAAAGAAAGTTAGTCATTTTCTATGCTAAATAAGTAAATTATGTGAAGCGTACAGGGATAAACCTCTAATAAATTCAGTAATACCATAAATAACTTAAATTGTATATCAGTACTTCTGGCATTAACTTACCAAATTCACTTGTCCAAGAATGCAATTTGAAAGACACTGCAGAAAGAAGATGTTTAATATGTATAATTATAATTCATCTAATTATGAAGTTGAATTATATATGATAAATCAAGAACTAACAAAGATTTCCAAATGTTTAATCCCCAAAGGAATGTGCTTATTACCCACTTAAAGAGTTCAACTTTCAACTAACAATAAGGACAGATTGGCAATATTCTTCTTTCCCTAATTTCCCGAGAATTGACAGCTTATTACAAGTGTGTAATTTTACTGAAGGAAACATCATTCACGCTATGCAAATATTTAAGTACCTTATCGTTATAATCGTTCCTAGCAAGATCTTCGGAAGACTGTATAACTGCATATGGCATAATGCCAAGTGTCCTCATGCAACTAAGATGAGCTTTTTGGAAATCCCAAAAGTTTCCAAATTTGGTTAGGCATGAAGTACCGTGAGCTGAGTGGAAGAGAATGAGCAATAATCCAGATAATGTAGCCACCAATATGGCCAATTTTGTTATTTTTGGTGTCATTTGTAGTAAATGGGACAAGAAACGGTTGAAGTTCACTGGTAATAAATAGATAGTGATAGATAACTGCAAACTGTTAAATTTCGTTTGATATTTCTATTCGAAGAGAGAAATATTTAAGCAATATTATGTAGGTATTTAAATTGCTAAATAATTATAATTAAAAAATGATAAAGCGTTCATGATTGGCACATTACACAAAGGTAAACATGCTACTGTAGTACCTATTGGTACCTTTTCCTATTTGCTAACAATAAGTTTAGCAAATAATCATCCACTAAATTTTTATTCAATATAGCTCCAAGGCATTATACATATAATACAAGGGAATTATACAAAAACAGTTATCATCATGTTTTATTGGCCACTTATTGTTGCACGGAACTAGAATACTTTGAATACGTAAGTGCATCTTGTTGCATTGCTTCATTGCAGTAAGGATTATGGAAAAGAATGCGTATTCATATAATAACACTATTATTTAGGTAAATGCAGTATAGAGTATATATTCCTTTCTTTGACAGCGTCCTACGAATAAGGAAGGTCAAAGCTTAGCTGATAAATCGAATCATAAATTGTTTAAACCGTGCATAGCTATAGGTTGTAATGTCTAATGAGTAGTAATAAACATTTATGCAAAATAAGGCTCAATGCGGATAAAAATGCTTAAAAAACATGATATTCAAAATCAAATGCCAATGAGCAATGACCATTCTTCCCTTTATGTAGGTATTATATTTATATTGTAGTGTATCCATAGGTATACATTTAATTTATAAGTACTTAAATCCAATGACTCCAGCAATGTGTGAATGCATTTTGCTCTGCAGCGAATAATGGTTCTACCAATACATAAAATGCACAACTAATGTCATGTTTGTCATGTATACATAAAGTACATTCAATAGATAGAAAAATACAAGTAGATACCCACAATATAGTATCTTATGTAGTAGCATATTATATATTATCCTCACTTCACATAATGTAAAGTAATCTTTGACTCATAAGGATGTAATTATTTGAATATTCCGTTGCTGGATTTTTTCGAATGCTACCACAGGGATTTTCTCATGCATCCTTGTGAATATATTATCGCACAGGAGAAATAGGAGATTTTTGACATTTATAAGCATATATGAAGATTTCTCAATATATCAGCATATTGCATAGTATTATTGTTGGGTGTAAGAAGCAACGTAATCTTGTATACTGTAAAAGCGCACAAATATTTTACATTCGGATTGATTAACTCTCAAACAACGCATATATCTGTAGTGTAGTACAAGTTAGACCTTTTTAAATAACACACTATAAGGCAAGACCAAGACCAAAGTATGACTTTGCTTTGGGTAGTTGCAACTTTGTTCTTATATCATTCACAAGTACAAACAATATGTGCAATGTACAAACAGTGCAACGTACGAGTATATCACTAATACTACTCATATTTACATGATTTTTTATTAGTAAATTAGCCAGCTAAACGCTTTAATTTTATTACGACAGTATTGGCATATATGAATGGATATTTATAATTAACTTTTTACTATGAAGGTTAGTATTTATTAGTGATTGCATAAATCCGTACATCTACAGATAGAACAAAGAAATCCAAACTAAGCAAAAAGAAAGTCATTGGGTGATACATCTGATAGTAATTAGAAAACGCTAAGCAATTAATGCACAAGTTTGCAACATTCCTTTTTGCATATTTACTTACACAAGACAAATCTCAGAACTCAATAAGTATAGCAGCGTTCCTTATTTAATGTCTTTTATATAATATTATGTACACTAAAGTATATAGACACTAAAAGGAAATTACATTCATGACAAAAATGTCTTTCTTTGCGTACTAACTAAGGTTAGCTAGAATTTCTCCTCACTTCTTGTCTAATCGTTGTGGCCATCGGTCATCGAACATTTGTGTATCGTGTAAACCAATATTCTCTCCAGGGTAAATGCTTATATTTTTCCCTGCTTATATTTAAATACTTAAACGTCATTTATTTTGGTTTTCAGCTATATCTTGCTTCACAAAGTCATAAATAATACTGAATAAGGTTTTACATTGTGTATTTTATTTTCATTTTACAGCATCTGGATATTCTACGTGTGTACCCACAATCTGGCGAAACTATTTTCATCGCAATGGGACAGACAAGCGTTCAAGGAGGAATATACGAGGTAATTTTATTTTACAGACTTCTTCTAACTGTTTTACATTATTATTTGCCATAAAGTGAAAGCTAATCTTAAATTAAGTGATAATTTATTAAGTTTAATCGGATTTATTGTTTTCGTGTCGATTTAAAAGGCATTTTTACGTAGTCCCGGATTGAATTTGACTTTAAGCGATTTTATTTTTATTTAGGATAATGGGAGTTGTTGCAACTGCAGTGCCAACTGGATGGTGATATCCGTTCACACAGAACGCTACATCGTTCGGTCTCCTCTAGCGCCTTTTAACCGACCGTTTTCTATGTTTGTCTCACGGAGGACAACTGTAATGCTTCTATGGAGTTCTCACTGCCTAATTATGGTTGCTAGCACAAATTCATTCCAAACTTACGTGTGTACGATAATGTGTCGGGTCGAAGACCAAAGAAGTATAGCTTGAAAAGGATCTATTGTAACGTAATGCTCAATTCGCTTCTAAATAGAATTTTGTAACTAATAGCAAAGTTGTTATTGCTGTTATAATTTACAATTATTATTATCATTGAAATACATTTTATCTACTTTAGCATATTTACATACAAGAAGTATAATTTCAGAAATAATGATACTTCAATATAGCTTAGTATGTAATTCTATATTAGATATTATTATATTAAAGTGCTTACCACATATTTAGCCATAGTCATTAGGTAGCACTTAGAATGGGTATCTACCGATTGTATTTACTTTTTATTTTATATACATTTTAGATGATAGCGTTTGCCAAAGAAATTTAATTTTAATATAGCTACTGATATTAATATTGTATTGAATATGGAGTTATCTAGTATTGGAACACTAATTGTTTATTGGATTGAAATTGATTAAATTATGTAACTGAGTAGTAGATGCTAGTCCCTCTTAGTTTTAATAGGTAGGAATATTCGGCCAATTATACCTCAAATTTTTAACGTCCTCTTCACTCGGTCTGCAGTATTAAAATACGATAATCTAAATCTGTTCAGCTTCTTTTTGCCCTCCTCCATTTCTTTGTCCTTAAAATTAAGTGTCGATAAAATCACAGTATCTTACATTGGCAATCTTTCATCTATAATCCCCATTCCCCTTCCAAGAGCTGTAATAATGATAATTCGCGATTAATTAATTCTTGAATGCTTGCTGATGTAGAAAGAAAATTGGAAGAAAAATTCAAAATTAGTATGTATTGGTGTATGTATGTACATGTTGGTCAGCTTTACCAATCGCTATCCTGAGTAATTGGATCGCTCCTGTCAAAATGATTGTAGTTATGTATTCGGTAAATATGTATGCTAAATTTACTTTTGTGTTGTTTTAAATAAACGCTTATATTTACTGGCACCATAAAAAACTCACTTTATCATTACACTTTTTAGCTTACTTTGTCATAACTTTATTCATTTTATTACAATAGTATCCAAAACCCATAAAAACACTGCTTCGTTTTCCATAATTTCTGGTAAAAATGTCCTAAGAGTAAAGGTTATTAAACAAAATTATTCCAACACTAACTATTGCCATTAAAAAGACGAATTTTTGCAAATACAATGCTTCATAATAATAGATGATACATATACAGATATTTTATTGAGATTTTCATTTAACTTTGAAGAACAGTATCAGGTTAAGCGAAGGCTTTTTCTGCAATACAATACACCATTGGGCATATAATGTAAATATACTTATTATGTGTAGCTACAAAGTCTCATGCACGCAATATTAACTTTGCAAAAGTACAAGTACCTACGTCCACATAAGTTGCTCATGCATTCTACGCTGCTGATTTTGACATAATATTTTAAAAAAGAAAGAAGATGAACAAAGAAATGTTACATACGCTTGAAAAACTCAATAGGAAAATCCCGTTTATTTTATGCCATAAAATTGGTTTCAATTGCCACTATTGTTACTGAATAATATTTTGTGTGTCATGTGATTAATAGGGTTCGTGTATAAGAAGCCATGTCCATGCACAAATAGGATATGCATAGTTTACATAAACATTTTATTTTCCGCTTGTACTTTGTGTAAAAGTTACAGCTACTATATGTACTCTGTATATAAGTACATAAGTAAGAAAATGGTGAAAGAAGGCATTTACCTTGTGTCCTTCTTTTGACCTGGTGCAATGTAATATATACGTTTTACTACAATACTACGAAATAGCACGTACATTCTGATTCCTTATCTTTTGGTGCATTACCATAACTGTGCACCCCTATAGAAAAGAAGAGGAAAAAGAATGATACATTTACACAAGCCATGATGTTTAGTTGATGACACTTCAAAATGTAAAGCGTAGATTGGTATTGATTTGTCAACAAACTAGATGTAAGTAAATCATAATAATGGTTCTCTATTAGGAATAATTTCACGGAGTAATCATAAATACTTGTAATGTGCTATTTTGCATTTATAGATGCTCTATTAGTCATCAATACGTATCAGTGTTGAAAGATTTATGCGACAGCGTAAAATATAATGTTATAAGATTCATATAGTAGTAAATAGTGTACTCAGCGTTAACTATACTAAGGTAAAGGTTCCAATTTTTATTCGGTTTTAAATAGACTCCAGCAGAGAAGAGAAAAAATGTTTTATTTGAGCCTGGGCTACCAGATATAAATAAATATATTTAGAACTTGAAATGTAAATACAATACTTAATGCACGTATGTACTATATGATATGATAATGCTGTTCCCTGAAAATCTTATTGTCTCAGCAAGGCAGCATTGTTTACCTTCAACTTACTCATGGTCCTTCTCCCTCGTAAAAATCCATCGTCCACTACAAGATTATGTAAAAAGGTAGGCTGCTTCCTTCTTTCTGGATAAACTTGAGTTTATTTATACAAATCTTTATTTTAATGTCTAATATGCACAAGACTTATACAAAAACATCTGTACAATATAATAATAACGCATATATAGTATATTACTATTTGTCTCAAGATACTTCCCAATATACACTTTACAGCGGCCACAGCCTACTTCTTCCTCCCCTGTCTGTCTCCAACTTCATTGTTTTCACAAAATAGTTTCGTTGACATATGCTTTTAATTTTTCTTATGGTAACATATACATAACAAGCATAATTTAGTAGCCGCAGATAGATACGGCTAATTATAATTTAAGATATTGCTGCTTATCGTAGTGGACTGCACTTTGTCCTTCTTGATATTTTTGTGATACTACATAAACAACACAGTAGCTCGTAGTCGTTTCTTTTGCTATTGTTAGTGAGGAGAGGAATGTTAGCTACCTCAACAAAAATGTCTTGGCTCCATTGTAATTCATATGTGACATTTTGGTAAACATTTTCTTATCTCCGAACGTCGAACGGACTAAGCTAGTTTTGCATTTTTCGCCTGTGTTCAGCCAGCCAGCCATTCGTAGATAAATATCTTAATCTTACTCATCTATTCCTTGACAAGCTATTTATAGGAACGTATTTTATTCTTCATACAGCATACGCATCGGCATACTGCTTAAAGTACGTAACTTAAAGTCCAGGAAATAACAGTGTTTTTAATTCAGTTAAAAATCAAAAATGACTTTCCAACAGATAGTCGTGGTCCCAAATACGATTAAGCAACAAAGATGTAATACACCAAGAAGATGCTCCTTTGAAAAGCTCTCTATAATTATCAGCATCATAGATATGGTAAGAAATCAATAAAGTCAAAGTAATTATACGTACCTACATAACAATAATAATATAATGTAATTGTCCACGAATGGAATGATTAAAATATTAATTCGCCAAAAGATGTACATATCTGTAGTACATAATAAAAATGTAATATTAATTCCTCAATATATACAAATGACGGGATTATGTGCTGTATTTAATTAACACTTTTTTGAATTTTGTCGTATTCAGCTCAGATCTATTTGGTGGTCAGCGTCTGCAATTATCTTCCTGGTATACGCTCATCACATGAAGTTTTCTTGGGACAACCATGAAGGAAATGATGGATCTACCGTTAAATTAATCATTACAACTGTTAATAACTATTTTTGTAAGTAAAATATTGCACAATACTTAAGAACCTTGATATATGATTAAGTATGCATTATATTCCGTTGCAATTTACAATCGTTACATACTACATATAAGATTTCTGGATTTCAAAATATATTAATTTGCAAACGTCTTACAATTTGCAAGGTTCAATGAGTTATATTATATTCCAATGTACTTAGCATTCTCGGAGGCTAGACTAAGGTGAACGAATTGGCTATCGATATCTCCAAATTAATACTTTAGCATTAATTTATTTTGATTTTTAACTTAAGTAATAGTTTGAACAGTTTAATGAAAATACTACTTACATAACACATTTTATTGTACCTAATGCTCAGAACAATGCTTTATTTAACTTATAGGGGACCTGAGCGTTCTGAAAAGCGGTGCAATACCCCTTCCCAGTGCAACCTTCTTAATCACGGCTATTATGTCATTCTTCTTTCTTCAGTTGGTCTACTTCGCTTGTGGCAATTTTCTCTGCAGAGCCATCACTAGTGTAAGTTTTTACAAAACTATTTTACAATTCTTCTGTTGTGTTGTACTAAATATTTATCTGTATTACCTTCTGTGTAGCAAAATCCTTCTAGCTTTTAGTTTTGTAATAAGTTACATGTAGGGTGGGAATTTCTACGCATACATAATATATGACCTTTTGTAACATTGTGACGTGTGTTAAGTTTTGGCATATCTGCTCATATAACTAGCTTTATTTTAATATTAGTATTTTCCTCTTCTATTATTATGTATTAATGTATCTTAGATAGAATCAGAGATCTAAAATCTGTATTTTATGGTCAAGCGTCATCGAATTAAATATGTATGCAGATGCACCAATGAACTGTAAACGAATTCTGTCTCAAATGCTTTTGTTAATTTGTTCAGGGTTGCGTCACGAAACTGACCCGATGGCTGGTCATCTCAATACTGATATATTTCGGGGAAGCATTAAGTCTTTCCTTTTTCGCCTACTTTGTGGGGATGCCGACGCTGACATTTTTCATATACTTGATATTTAAATTCACGTACGAGACATGTGCATTGATCCTTGTTCGGACTTTGCGAGACCAAGTGATGCAACAAGATTCCGTATCTCTCTTGAGGTGCAACTATTATTACTTACATGGAATATTGTAATTCCCCCAAGATAAAAATTCACTTCACTGCTGCCAATGAATTATTTACATTGTATTCAAAGTACGAGAAATTAGCTTATCTTATGAAATGTATTGCAATAGCTACTAATAAATATGTATTAGATCTTAGGACATGAGCTAATTCTTGTTGAATTTGCTTATGGAAAATGTTCTTGAGTAATCCTAATCGACACTGAATCTGATCGTCGTTTCCTAACCTTTGCTAATTACTTTTATGTTGTTTTATTTATGAAATATTACACGACATGTGTTTTCAAGATGAAATTACATACATACGCTTTTAATTGATTACATTATTGTACCTATGCAAATATTATTGTTATACGAAATGCTAATGAATAGTAGTACAGTAAAACTATGAAGGTACTATGTATTATAACTACAATATACAAGACCATATTATGCAACGCTATGAAATGAATTACATTGTGAATATTGTTACTTATCCAAATATTATTAATTGTTATTGTTAATCCATTCCTTAATTACTGTATAATAATACTATATAAATCTTAGTTTTATGGGTACAATGTGTGCACTATTACGGTGGGTAGAGAATAAAATGACATTTAAATGAATATTATGTACTGTACTTTGTTTTATTTCAAAGCACCTAACTTTAGTAAGCCATAGGGGCAAGAAATAATATTATATACCTGCACATGTACTTATATAAGTGGCACCAAGATTATTGCGACATGAGGCAATCCTTGGGAAATATGTATTTACTGCATCTCCATAATATTCATTTTCCATATCACTATTTGATGGAATAACAGCGGCAAATAGTAACAATACTTATACAGTTTATCTTCTAAATCTGGCTAAACTTTTGTTTTATTAATATTTTTCCGCTTTAAGAGTATACAATGACCCTCAAGTACAAATTCCCCAATTTCAGAATGAACACTATGCATATTTTAGATTGGGAAAGCTGACAACAGTATTTTGAATGCCTAATATGAATGCATTAGCCTGATCCAACAGATAAGAATATTATATTTGTAGGAGTCTATACAGTACAGTTAATCCGTGGTGCATTTGTTTTATAGGATCTATGTATATCATTTCGTCACTAATAAAACCTGACACAAGTACGTACACCTGGAAGTAAAAAAATTCGCGTCGCGTCGTCGCCATTCTCTAGCATAATAATACCATTCATGCATTTTTCGTTTTCCAGTCGTTGCTTTCATCACTAAAAGTGATAGCAATAATTATGCGTTGAGATTTCGTTTTAAGAGGGAAGACATCGAAGCCGAGAGTCTTTTCATTGTGATCGTGACACAAAGCAACACATTTCAAAACAGCTCTTCAGTTGTTACAACTTTGTTCATTCATCTTCAAATTGACTTTAAGTTTAAGGACACACGTTTTGGGATTAAATACCAATTCAACTAATCGCGAGAATAAATCGTTAAATAAGACGATTTATTGAACATTACTTTTCCGAAAATTGGGAATGTACTATCATCTCGGAATGAAAGGCCCACGAATTATTGCGACTGTTGACATGGTAAGTTGACATCTGAAATGAAAACTATATTAACGTCTCACGGAATTAATTTAGAGAAAGTTATTAAACTGGTTACTGATGCTAGGGCTTGTTTTTAAAACTATTTTATTACTTTTTAATAGGTGGTGGCGATCTTCTGGATTACCGCGGGAATAGTTACTATTAGCATCATTAATGGATATTATGGCATTTGCTTTGCTGCGAATACTCCTGTTCCAGTTCCAACATTTGATGACACCGACGAAATTCCCATTCCAAAGTTTATGGCTTCAAAAAAACCAGGTAGAAAGTTTTGCTTATTTGACCAGTATCATCAGAACCTATACCTGTACTTACTTATATTTGTATTAATACAAGGCGCAAGTATGATTACAATTTACAGTGTTGACGGAATTTGCACGTTCAAGTCTATCATAATATATTGCTTTTCAATTTGCGATATATTTTTTTAAATTTTACAGTGGACTGGGCATTCCTGGTTATTATCAACATTATTGCGGCTGTGTTCATCATGGTTGAGATATGCTTCCTGCTCTTCGCCTATTTACTGGCTTTAGCAATAGAAAAGGTAAGTGCAATGACATGTTGTATTAAAGATGCACATCTTTATATAGATATTATTTTCATCCTGCAAAGAGAAGCTGTTCTACTGGAAATCAGCTTTTTTGATAATTTGTATCTGAAAACTGAATGAATTAAATTGTTTTATGCAATTTTAAAGCTTCATATGTTAAAAATACGTTCTATTTTACAAAATATTGAGCAAAATGGGTAAATGGATTAGCCCATTCCAATTAGAAATACAGTGCATGTAATATCGAACTTAAAGGGTAGTAGAGTTAGCGAAACAAATGAAATTTACTTTAAGTGGCGTTTTTAAATAATAATGTTTAAATTCTTTTACATTTTTAGAGAAGCTACGAAAAATTAAATCGCTGGATCGCCATTGCCTCAATTTTCTTCACAATCGAGCTGGCTGGCCTTGTGCTTCTGCTCTACACTATAGTATACACATACGGATCTTTTGCTCTTGGCTTCTTTGTCTATCCAATTTTTAAGCTCACCTATGAGGCAATTGCTATTTTCGTTGTTCGGTACCACAGATATGAGGTCCCTAAGAGAAGATGCTTAAGTCATGCTCCTAGCACCAACACTGTTGTAGAACATTTATAAAGTCAAGAGCACGAAGTTTGACCATTTGAATTATTTAAGTAGATTAAGTTATAATACTTCTTAGTTGACTGTTTCTGTTTATATTTATTACATGTTAATTCTAATATAGATGAGGATTAGGTGATAAATATTTTATATTTGCTCTAAGATGACAGTTACACTTACTGGTCAATTGCTATAATTGTTAACACGAGTACTAATTAATATTGTACTTACTTTAGACTCCATTTTCAATTAATTTTCACAGTTTACCTTTGTACGCTATCTTAACTGCTTTCATTCATAACACTTTACACAAAGTAGAATAAAAAATGCTAAAACCTTTTGTTAAAATCAAAAATATTATGAACTTGCTGGATTTGGAATAAAACTACACAATGTATAACTACCCGCTTTTTTATTCCATGCGCATTTTGAATACATAATTATATGATATCTAACATTATCTCTATTCAAGGAAGGTGCATATCATAATTTGGCAGGTAAAAAGTATTAATTAAATATAGCAGTGCTTTTAGAATATCATGTGAAGTAAAAAGTACTATTAGCAATGTAGGCACAGATCATAAAGACAAAGGCAATAATGCAGTCAAAAAATTATTCTTGAACATTTGCTGTTAAAGCTGCGAAAGCGCCATTAAAGATACTATTACATACATTGCATATTATATAAAACTAAATAGGAAACGTAGTATTTACAATTCAATGCTTTGTGTGTTAAAGCAACATGAAGAACTTAAGCTTACAATAAATGGTAAGCATATTTCAGTAAGTTTCATGACTGCATTCCTGCATCACAACCAAGCTATTACATATTATGTAGTATTATGCAGAATAACTAGCTATGAATATTTGCTTATTGCTTGCAGAGCTCCATGAATATAATTAAACCGAGCATTGTTCACTATTGTTTCCCTTGTGCATATTGCGAAATCTGCGAGTAGTGTGGGGAGTAGTATTCTGAAAAACGGTTCCGAATAACAATATTTTGTAGTATTTATGAACTGAAAATGAATTATGAAATGAATTATGAAATGAAAATTTACAAACAAATTAAAATAGACAAATGGAGACAGTCACATGAAAACTTATATAAGATACTGGTATAAGCATTTAATATTGCTTTCTCGACAATTCAAACCCCAACTTTCAAGCTAGAAATGAAGTCTCATGTTCAGTTGACTAAAATTATCAAGGTTTGCTGATATAGTTACATGTATTTCAGGTTTACTAAGAATAAATGCTGGATCATGATTTGTCATGCAGACATTAAGTGCATTTAAATCGCATATGAAATTGTTATATCAATTGTAACCGTTGTGAATGTTCCTAAAATATACTTGCATTCGTACATGATTTAATTATGGGACACTAATTTAGCTATACAGTACACTGTAACTACTAATAATACAGTGATGTATTTGTTATAATTATAAAGGGAGGTTATTTTAAGAAAATAAAAGATAAAACTTATCAATAAGATAAAATTATTGGGTAGCAGCTGTACTTAGACAAAGGCTTAAGTATGTAGTATAATAATACTACATAATGGTTGGCATCTCACGCTATAAAGTGCAACTTGGGCATCATTCATGTATTTAAGCTGTACTGAGAATGTAATCCTTCTAAAGAGCTGTATGATTATATTCTACTATCTACTTGTCCTTGCTAGAAATCCTACAGAAAAAATCTTGTAGATATATTAGTTGGTACTACTAGTCTGTCCCTTCACATGCTCCTTGCTCACTGAATCCTACAGAAACATTGCATAACGGAACGGCATACAATGCACTATGTATTGAAACAGCTGTTGATTTATCTAGGAAGATGTACTATATTATGTATATTATAGGAATTTTATTCGCAAAACATTGGCACATGTGAGCTTTCGAACGTAATGTCTAATTTATACTACACTTTTCTTATTATGTGTAGGAAGATGCAGAAATAAATGCATAATGTATGAAGTACATTAGGTATGATAATTGCATTTATGTTGCAAATGGACTGAAACAAGTGTATCTAGTACTTGCTCTATAAAATTATCCAAGTAAATATAAGTAGATGGTATGGTACAACAGCATACAGTTAGCTATTGGATATTGCAATTTCAGAGAAGGGATACATAATCAGCATAAAAACAATCCAAGTTTTGCTTGAATACCACATAAACGATAAGTTAAAAAGTGTTGCTACCTTACCCACTTAAAGTAGAATGTGTTTTCCCGTTTAGTTGTTTATCTTTTGTGGTGGTTTTATTTAATACTCGATTTATTAGGATATGTGGTAGGTACATTTACGTACAAGATAAATTAAGTTATGTAGTACTGTACGTATGTACACATAACCCACACACATTGTGTATCTACACTTGAAATATTACAGTACACATTTGCTGTTCTCTTTTCTCCCAAATTAAATATTATTTCTCTGTAGTCTGTAGGTTTTTAAGTAAATAGATTCTTTGAAATTTTATTTTACTGTAGAAATTGTGATTGACAAAGTATTATTAACTTGAGGTGTTTTATTGAGAGATTGTACGTTTAAATGTGATAGTTCTAAGCAAAGTAAAGGAAAAGTTTTTGATAAAATGTTTAGTGCTCGCTATTTAAAATTTTGTAGTATTTTTACTATATTTATTATTGTATATTTGACAACGGTAACAGCATATTCATATTCATATTCTGATCCAGAAGAATATAACGATGATTCATCACTGCAAACAAATTACTTGGGTGCTGGTGGAAATCTAGGAAATAAAAAATATTACTACGGTGCTAAGAAAGATGTCGAGAGAGGACTATCAAGAAATAAATTGGACAATTCAGATAAGTAAGTTTTTAAATGAATGGACTCGTAATTATTATGTTTAATGTACACAGTATTACATACTATGTATACTAATTGAGAAACATTTATGTATCATTGTCAATAGAATTTATCAGACACGCACACGTTTTGTTATTGTCTGCCTCTCTATTTACAAACAAGCACGACCATTACATTGCTAAATTAATGACACAATAAAATTATTCAACAAGTTGTAATAAATTTGCAGCGTAAACTATAAATAAATAGACATGGCTTATGATTATTGTATAGCTCAAATATTAACCTTTATCAGATTCAATCTTAAAAGCAATCCTACTAAAAATTAAGTATTAGAACTTTTTTTTCTGCTTGTGTTTTTATATTAAGCACAATATTCATTACACGGCCTACAGAGAAGAAATTTTGGAAATTCTATTTCAAAATGCCATAATTGGAAGAATTTAAAATTTTTTTTACAATGCCTGTAAAACACTTTATAAAGATATATTAGTCCCCAATTCGCTTATCAGACTTTTTATTATCTTTTTGCTGTATCTGTATACTTACTATATTTTGCAAAACCTGTATATAAACCATTATTGTACCATTTAAATGCAGTTTTCCTCATTCCTTTGCCGTAATAATTATTTGTAGATGATGTCCATTCATATCTAAAGCACCCTGGTGCCCTCGTCATTTTAAATCCAATTAATTGTAGGTGTATTCATTAATCTGACTTCTCTGAACATTCAGAATTAAGTTGGAAAGAACATCCTAGCTCCTAAGATGAAAAGAATGATATTAATAATTACAATTGTAATATGACTCGATTTTTGATTTCCAACAGACGCGTGTGATTGTATTTCATGAGCTAATCATTATGGCTACATGTTTAAATAAGCCAATACATAATATTGGCGTGTGCACTTTTAATATATATTAGGTAGGAAATGTTTATGCGACGACATGGATATATACTAATATGAAATAAATTACATACATCCTTAGCATGACATTATGTGCTATGTAGTATGTGTAATTATGTGCCCCAACTCTGCTGCACTATTATTAACTTCATTTGGTATTGGAGAATGCTAATGATACAAATGTTTACATAATTAGAGAGTTATTTATAGTATCACTTTCAGTTTCATTATTATAATACCTAAGTAGGTATCCTCATCAAAGCAAGTTCCGACGAACAGAACAGATTAAAATAAACCGAGTCAACTTTGCCTTAATATTTAATAAACATAAAACTTAATAAGCAATGCGATACTGCTAAACGAAAATTAAAACAGAGTTAGTGAATGGAGACAGAGAAACTTCTTAGGCATATTGACGCAGTCAAATGTATTACCGTATACAAATACAATTACATAGTCCGGTAGGTATGCTTTTAAAAAATATTCTTGGAATAGGAGCGACGGAGTTGGACAAATTATAATAATATTTTGATGGCTATCAGTATTGTTGTTTTCTCGCACATGAACCAAACTGTGTTTTGTTTGTTACTTATACAGAATAATCAATAATCAAAACATCTATTTCGCTTGCCAGAGTTGTTACCTAGTAGTGTAAAAATAAAAGCACTCAATAATAGATTGCTTACTTGTTTTGTTCTCTGTAGAATAATAAATATCTCTAAAATTCTAGTTAAATCAAATGTGACCCAGATTTAGATGTTCATAAACAATGGTCTTTGAGTTGTTCATGGCTTTATACATGAAAGGCAATGGAAAATTACAAATATTAATTCCCTATTGTTCAGAAATCATTGTAAATTGTAACTATCAGACACAATAGCTAAAAGGACTACAAGAAGTTGTAGCGAATATGACAAAGATGAGAATTTATCAAAGTATTGGAGTTTATCTTCCATATTATATGAAATTTCTAAGAAAGTATGGGCTATAGGCTATTATTACTTATAGCAAAATAAACCAATATCAGTAACACTATATTATATTATGATGATATTTCTGAGACTGGAATATATTAAATCTCAGCATTCCCTTATTTGTGAAAATGTCAACCCTCGAATCAATTTAAGATCTTTCTTTATCCTTAGCTTTTAAGTAAGTACTTTTATGAATTAAGTATTTTGATTTGAAGACATGTTTGTCTTGCATTACTTCCTCGATAATTGACAACCAATTTTACCTAATTTTCTTACAAGCTAGTTGTATAATGTTAAATATTTAAGCATCAATCAATTCCTTTAAAATTGCACTGCGCTTTAGTTTTTCATAGTTATAACCGTGCTGGGCTATCAAGTTCATGAAGGTTGGAAACAAAGAATATTAACAAATACTAAAGCAAAGATACAGAATTATAGAAATAGTAGAAGATTTAAGACTTGTAGAATCACTGTCTTCTGTATACGAAATCTTCCAAATGAATTAAAATTTCTTAATTTATTCTCTTATTTCTAGGATGTTTGCATCCATGGGAAAAGCTTCAACTTTCCAAGGAATGGAACAATGGGACGGAGGTTTGTATTCAAAATCCCCTTATCGAATGCAAAGTAAATCCAGATCTCGAACTAAAGTAACGACTATGAGCAAGGATAGCCATAATCGAGTTCAAATGGGTGTTTCCAACAAATTTTGCGACGACGCTAAGGTAAACTATACTTTAATAATTACATTCTCGCCTAACATTTCATTTATGTCCACAAAGTGTAAATATAAATAAATAAAACATAAAATACTTGTGGGTCTCATGTACTTACGCTACTTATATAACACACATTGATTTTGAGTACTCAGCTCCGTTCATTTACTTCTATGAATTGTGCAAACGTTTGTACCTACAGTACTTGTACATACTTATTTATTCATTGCGGTCAATTTCCACCATTGTTAAAGGTAAATTACATGGCCAAATTAGAAATGCTTTATAATAAGAAAACTTTTGGCCACTTTACAGCCATAGAAGAGTAATATATTGAACATAACAGTACTAAATATTTGTAAATATTATAAGTAGCAGATACTATTTGTGCTACCTTACATGCATGCCACTAAAACTAAACTAAAACTAAACATATATACTAGTATACGATGTAAAATATGTGCTTATATGGATTGGATCTTTAGGATCTCAGTAGTAACTGTAGTTAAAGATATTTACGGATTTCTTGGAAAACATCTCCTTTTGCTAAAACAGACACGCGTCGATTAGTCTTATGATTACTCTGAGGATTCTTGAGTTGGTCTAGAGTTTGATTCAGGTTGCACTATAAATTTAGTTTTTTGCTCAACTATCAGCAGGATAGGCTTGGAATTGTATTTTCAACAACAGAGCATGAAATTGTTTATATACAGATAGAAGCAAAGACCTTTTATTATCTTTAAAATTGTCTTTCTCTAACTTACACGTGCTTACTCCTCCCACTTGGAAATCAGAGTTCCAGTATTTCAAAAGAAACTCAATTGTAAAGCTTAAAACCCTTTAACAACTTCAAAATGTCATTAGCGGGTCCTTATTATGTGATGCATAATAGAAAGAATATCAACGCATTACCTACCTCGCCACATTTTTGGTAAACAATGAAGAATGTGTAAGTGGTTTGTAAATGTCAAGAGGTGATCCAAAGACATAAAATACATTTTTATTGTCTACGTATGTAAGTAATGAGAATATTAGTGTCTTAATAATGTTATTGTCCAATGTACAGCTTCTACCAAAACAAATTAAGGAAATCATAGCCTTTTTGTTTTGTTCTTTTTCTGCTACGCGTAGGATTAATTAGCTAATATATATTACTGATGATGCCCATGTCCATGTAATACAGATGTCATCACTTTTACTGACCTACGAACATTTAATACCTTCCCATCCCATGTTAACAAAAATTGGAGTTTGATAATGTCCCTACTTCGTTATCCAAGTGTACATATTAAGGTGCAAATATTTTCTCTCAAAGCCAGCGTTTCGATATATTTATTACAAAATATCTTTCTTGGTGCACAGTTCTCCTACTGCCAATATACACACCTAACATGACAATAATCTGGGTCTAAATGCTATTTAATGATAGAAATTGAAAATCTTTTCAATTTCTCATGAATTAGTTTCTGAAAGATTGCTGAAATCTTTTGGCCATATATTGGATGGATTTTTTATTGGATGAAAGGTGAATATGATTTGTGCGGTGATCAGATGAAGGTTGCATACTATTTCCTGTGCTGAAACGTGTTGTGTGCAATTAAAGAATACTGGAGTCGATTTCAGTCAAATCATTAGCATTCTTATTCTGTTTACCCTTTATTTGTGTCTGTTGCACATTCTGTGTAGTGTACTGTACAAATAATATTGTAGACGTCGCGTCGTAGTACCTATACATCTCATCATGTCTCGGGTTACATATTATGACTATGACAATAATATTGTAACTACTACATCGCATCGAGCTTTGTTTCATGTGGAACATTGATGAACAAAGCTCGGTGATGTAGTCACCATAATATTTGAATTGCTAGTCGTTATAGGACGGTGTATTGTGTACTGCGTACTTATTTTATCCAGGCTCAAATTTTCAAGGAATAAAGATAGTAAACCGAACAATAATGTTTTGTTTCCATTTCTCTTGCAAAGGATGAGATTATTGGTTACCTTATCATATAACCGTACTAAGGTAATTATCCCGGGCAGGAAAGATCCCGGAGAACATATGAGTAGATTCCTTAACTTTATATTGCATAACTTTATATTACATAATAATATGTCTATTAACTTCCGTAATGCCACAATCACAATCTTTCTCTTTTCCTCCGGCATCCAGGATCCGTCGGATCAAATTACTCCATACTTGGTCTTCGTTTAGGGTTTAGCTTACCCAAAAACAATGTGTATTGTTGCATCTACTCCTCCCACTTCCTACATTTATGTATTGACATATAAGCATAGATGCATTCTGCATATTTTGAGAATATTATGGAAATGTTTACTACGCGGATTTATTAAACGTTTTAATAGAGTTGGCTTTTAATCCATTGTTTACATTATGCTATAGCCCATAAAAATAGTTAGAAAGTTATGAATGGCAATAAAGCTGTGCCATTGAAGTTTATTTGCAAACGCGGATGAGATTATAAGGGATATTCTATATTATGATGGATACAACTATAATTTGTTAATACGTAGTAATATCATGCCATTCTGGAGCCCAATATTGTTTCTGTGGACTAGGTAGACTCTTTCAAATCTTAATCATAGACCTGACGTCCTTTTAGTTTCCACTGAATATGCTGTATGATAGTTTTAGATGCAATAACCTGTTGAAAATGGAATCCTAAATAACCACCATTATGTTACTTGTTAAAATTATTGCTTACAACATCGTATTTTTAAATTGTGGCTTCCACATTATTATTTTTCTTCATTTCTTAAATGGCAAATTAAAAATTATTTGTTCCTCCATAATCTGGCATTCATTCAATCATTCATTCCTTTTCATTTTAGAATGAAGGTACACATAAAAAAGCTGACGAGTTAAATTGGAGGTTGCATCGTCTCTGTTAGTGGTATTGTTACGTATATGAAGTGAATGATGGCACTAATCCTGATTTGTTTCTTTTTTCATTCAACAGACTAATCTCACTAATGACTGGGACGGATCTCCTGTTAACTACACGTGCTACCACCCAGAGAGGTATTATCCAGATGACCCTACTAAAGCTCCTCTGCTTGAATGCGTCGACCTACCGGATACCTACACGGTAAAAAAATTCAGCATCTCTTTCTCTGCTCTAAATATAAATACCTAAAGCTAAAATATTAGAACATTGATTACAAAATATGTTGAAAATGTTTCGGGGTTTCTTCTTGTACAGCCTGACCACGTATGTATGGACAAAACTATTAGTTACGAGGACAGTATCCCTACTCAGTAAGTCAAAAATATTTATCACCTCATGTAGATATTGTAAAATTATTCAGAACTTAATTATTTTATTATATTATGTATATTTATTATATTATTATTATATTACTATATTATATTTAGCGGCGACCATCGACCACTGTGGCCGATGTTTGGAGAGTACACGTTTGTGCCCAGGGAAAGGTGGCTACATAACATTGAGGTTGGTTTTTATTTTTAGAAAGTTGCAATTTAATTAGCTAGTCTGCTAGATATCCGACATTTCCAGAAATTCATATTTCCAAGAACATGTCCTCTCGGAATAAGCTGTTTGTATGTTGTATGTACTAATTGTTCTCTCGTTGAAGCTTCTCAGAACTCAGAATATACGCCAATTAACCTTATAAATAAATAAATAATAGGCATTACTGATTTATTATATTTTCTCGTATAAATTCTCTTAGCTATTGTCAATTATAGAATTCTTCATGCTATGTAATGATAAAAATATCTTAATTAGTATGGGTAGTAAATATTTTCCCCTTTTTCATAATACTATTTCACATCAAAGGAAAAGTACAGTACAAATCAAACCCACACAAAATTCTCAATTCTTGTAAATTATGAAGGAGGTAGGTACCTAGGTACATTTACGTTTAGCTTAGTTTACAAGTACCTATAATGATGCAACATTTTTTAATAGCACGGAGCTGTTGTTATGCTGTACCATCCTTGTGCAAATCCAGCGGAAGTAAAAAGATTAAAGCGTATTGTGACAGGATGTTACGGGAAACATGTCATTACACCGAGTACCTTTGTTCCGCATGATCGGGTAAGATTACGTGAAATTTGAGTATTTGAATGGTACTGTTTACCTATAATTATAATGCACCAAGATATCGTTTTGGTGTAACAGTGACCCAAATTAAAGTAAATGAATAAATCAATATCTTCAGAGTTTCATGAGAGATGTATTTTCATGAAACGACGATGTAATAGCGAGTACTTATTATGTGCTTCCGTTTTGCTGATGAAAAATATTCTTATACATTGAGAATTAATTCTCTTGTTTTGTAAATCGAAAACATCTTTCATCTTTACATTATTGTATTGATTAAAAATTTTAATAGCTTTTGTTTTTGTAACTATATTTATTACAGCCCTTAGTTCTAGTAGCGTGGGGATGCCGGTTACTAATGGCAATATCAGATGAGGATACTGCTGTTCGCTTTATTCAAGAAAGAGCACTTAAGGGACCCGAAGGAACTTACACCAAAGAAGGACAATATGATTATGGTTTAATCCAGTCCGCAAATGTTACTGGAACAGGCTCCAAAATTGGATACACTCGTGTGGATTGCGACTCTTCTACGTTTATGTAAATTGTGAACTGGATAAACGCATAAATATACATTGTAAACATATTTAAATCAACTATTATTCATAAATGTCTCGAAAAAATACACTAAAATCAGTGTGAGTGGTGAATCTATCCGCAGTCTCTCTTTCTGCCTACGTATCAACAGACGTTAAATACCTATATCTAAAACCTCTACTAAAAGTACCGAGTTTATATAGAAACAAGGTGTACTTATACATGTACTTATGCTTTAAAATACTTGCACTGTAATTTCTTTTGTACTTTTTATTTAACGTATGTACACGTTAGAAAAGTTTCATTTTGACTTTTGTAGGTGCCTATATTATAATAAGCATATTTAATGTACCATTAATATATTTTCTTTTGATTAATCAATCAGCGTTAAGTTTCCCAATCAACGATGCCAATGACGTGTTTTCTACATTTTTTACGTTTGTGACTATTAGAATTGTAAATATTTTGTTAAACTATTTTGAGAAAATTGCATTTTTTGAATCGTGATCTTACCGTTATAACTTAGATACGTACTTACGCATTTATGACACGAAAAATTTAACTATTACGAAGAGCTAAATCTTTTAAAGATTTAATGTATGTACTTGTACTTTTTAACTAATAAGTAAACTGTAACTTCGTGTGAACGACAATTCTTATAGATATCTTACTACTACACCTATGAATCTTCTGAAATATATCTCCAAAGGAAACCTTAACAAAAATAATGTCAAAATTCATGTGCCACATTATCATATCAGTAAGTAAGAAGAGTAGGGGAGTTTACTGTTTAACCATCAGTTTGTCTCTAACTCAGAACCAAAATGTAAAATTGAATTTGCTCATTGGAATTGAAAGTATGAACATTCCAACCATTCATTGTAATTTAAGATAGGAAAAAATTTATACGTATAAAAAGGCCTACTAAATCTATTCGATAAGATTATATTTCCTCCTAAAGAATGTATTACTCGTCTGATTTCTCAACTAATCTTGAAGCTTCATGCATTTATGAATGTATTTATGTTTTATGTAATGCATTTCCTGATATATCCAGTTGTTGTAATTAAAAACTAGTCATACTATTAATAAAGCAGCAAAAATATTAGTGCATTGTGTGAGACTCATTTTCATGAACATGCAAAAAATTAAGAATTACTGGGAGACGAAATTTGTAGCACTGATTTATTATTTTCACTGGGTTTCGTAATTTAAATGAAAGTTTGAAAGAATGAGTGTGCATCTTAAGGAATTCTGCAATTGCTTGTATCCACATTTGCAGGCCAGTCACAAGTTAAAATTGGCTGACTCCAATAAAGTCCACTTGCACAAGACAGTACAGTTGGTACGGCGTTAATGCATCGGATGTACTAAACGGTGTACAAACAGTATAATTATTATAATTCGTTTAATTAAGCAAGCTAATACAAATAGTACTGTTATTAGAATTGATGTTTGTCATAAGCAACCAGACCTTATCGCAATCTGCATGGGGCCAATATTGTTGTACACTGCAATCGACATCACCTGGAGCTGGAGTTGTACTTGTGGTCGGTGGTCCCGTATAAGGTGTAGTGGGTGTGGTAGATGGTGGAGTCCACCAAGTAGGCTGCAATAATTTTATCAAAAAATAATTATTAAGGAACCTAATTTGAAATGATTCTAATTAATTAATTACCTCCGGAGTTGGTGTTGGTGTGGGTGCAATAGGAACAGTGTAATCTTTCATAGCGTCGTGAAGAACTTTCATAAGAGGATTTACTCCGAGTCCACAAAGATTCTATTTTGGCAAAATGTAAAAATTGAATTTTGGATAATATATACTATATATCGAGGGTGATCTTCGCTAAAGTGTTATACCATTTCTGCTCAAATACGCTAAAGTGTTATGCCACTTGAGCA